>JAPMOR010081286.1:151317-179575 GCA_026543865.1 Argiope aurantia | reverse complement strand
TCCAAAAGAATACCATTGAGATAAAATGTTAGTACATTTATGCCTCTTTTGCCATTAATTAAACTCTACCACTTATTAAAGCGTAATGTCACAAGCAGACAAAAAAATGTCAGGCCTAAAGCATCATTTACTCTTTCTTAACCACTGATGACAACTGGTGGAGAAAAAATAATGTTATGCCTGGGGCACTATTTATCTTTGCTATGCCACCATCAACTAATTTATAACATTCTTGATTTCCAATATACTTTAAAATAAGGTAAATTTTATAGAAATTAGTATAAATAGATTTTTCTTAATAACTTTTGTTAAGAATACAAAACTTATTATATAGGCATTGTAATGTGAAAATCGCATCAAATAATAGAGGAATTTTTCATTTAAAATTTGGTTCCGATTCTTATGCAAATTTCATTTTAGTAGTTTTAAATAACTATAAAAATTTTCAAATTTTTAGTAACTATGTTACATTTTTCATCCTTAAGTTTGAAACAAAAAAAAAATTGCTATTTTTCCTTTCTAAATTGTCTTTAAAATGCTTTTTTTTTTTTTTTCTGGAATGGTTTTAAAATACTTGCTAACTGTTATAAATTATTTGATTAATTAAAACCAATAAATCCCTCAGCATATTCTGGTATGAATTTCTTTTAAAAAGCTGTCAAATCTTGAGAAAGTGGATGAATTTTTAAAAATGATGAAATAACATTTTATTATTTGTAGTACAAATTTATGAAAAATTGTAAAGTATTTTGGTTGTAACAGATTAGGAATTAAACGTAATTTTGTTATCCAGAAATATCAGCTCCCATCCAGCCTTGGCTTCTGTATTTTAAGACTTATTGAGCAACAGATTCAGATGATATCTCTGGGTGAACATGCTAAAGTTATCTAGTATAATTATGATGTAGTGGACCAATCCCCAAAATAATTAATTTGAGATACAACTGTTTTTGCAAAATATTACATAAAAAGTCTTAATGCTTCAATAGCGATGCACTTGATGTAACTGTTGGGTTTTGTAACTATTAAATCACTGTGTGGCAATACATATTTACACCACTTACTTTTATTATATAGTTATCTAATTTTATTAATATTTTAACTAATTGATTTCATCAAGAATTTAAAGCTTAAAATTATGCTTGTAGTTACTTATCCATACTACTTTTATAAATTTATACAAGCATGGCTGTATGGTAAAATGATTCTGTTGTATAATGTTAAAATAAATTAAATATACATGTGGAAAGTTATTATCAGTTAACAAGAAAAATTTCTATTTCAAGGGATTTATCAGCTTTGCGAGATTTCATGTTTGGAAGACAAAATACTGTAATTCATTAGTTTTAACAAAATGAATTTTAAAGGTTTTTATTAAAAAATTATTTTATATTAACTTTTTGAAAAATAAAATTTATGTTTTAACTAGTTTTTTTTTTCAGACATAACTCTAATTCAATTGCTCAAAAACATTTAAGTGGTCAATTCTGTGCATATTTTGACATTAAACCTATGAGCTAAAGTTTTTTTTTGCCAAACAAAAGTGATCCTTTGAGAAGTTTTATTGTGTTGTATTAAACAAAGCCAAATAATTTTGTTTTTGTATTGCAATAATATTTTATATTCTTACCATTTACATAAAGAAAGTTTATGTCAGTACATTTACATCTTTACTTATAATAAAGATGAATTTGTGATTGTGTACACAGGCCAAACCATCCGACTTATCAAATGTGACATATCCGTACTTTGAAGGGTGGCAATGTGCATCGAGTTTTCAAAAAAATTACAATTTTAATTAATAGAAGTTAAGTAAATTTTGGTGTATTTCTGTAATAATTTCCAAAAATATTACACTAAAATTTTATTTTTATGTCATCTTAAAATTCAAAAAATTATCTTTTTCACTATACCAATTTTTTTAACATTTAAATTAAATTAGTTTTTAATCAATTTTTAAAAATATTAGCATAATTTCAAATCATTATTTTGCCAAAAAAAAAAGAATATTATACTTGCAAGGGAAAAATTAAATTAAATTTTTAAAAAATTTATCAATATGTTGTCATTACTTGGAAGAAAATTCAAATCCAAATATTATGTTAATTCTAATAGAAAAATAAAGCTTAAAAAATGGAATTTTCAGCACATGTCTGTAAGAAATGAAATGAAACATATTTTCTAGAAAAAGATATGCAAGAAAAAGGTTTCAGGTAATTTTAAAAATATCTATATTATTAATTGAAAATTTATCTTGCATTTAAGGAAACACTGTTTATGTAAATAGTATTTATAGGATATCCATTCTAATTGGGTTCTAACATGTAACCTTTTAAATATTATTAAGCATCTAATAGGGAAAATGTTCCAGGTGAAGTAAAGAATACTATTTTATGCATTTAATATCAATAAACGTTCTGATGAATTAGAATTTCATAATTTTATGTAGCCTGCGGTCCTATAAGTCATAATCTTGAGACCCTAATATATATTTACTAAAAAAAAATGTTATAATCACAATCAAGTAGATTTAAGTAAGTTATGAAAATTTGATATTACTGTTATTAAAACAAGCAATTTTATACTGCTCCATTGAACATCTCAAAGATATGCCAATTAGTACCTATTAGTTTCCTAAAGCTTCATTAGCCTAAAATTATAAAAATGTTGATTGCTTTAAATAGTTATATTCTAAACTTTATAATTTGGTTAGATTTGGTCATAAAAGATGGAAACATTTACATGATTTAAATATGGGAGTATCATAAATATTTCACTGAATATGATTCCTTAAGACTAAATGACCCTATAAAATTTAATTTCATAATTTTTTTTTCATTAGTACAATAACTGTTCGAATCAAAATAAAATATGCGTTATTCAAATCCTTTTGAAAGCAAAACTAAAAAACAATTTTATGATGAATCGGTGAAATTTTTGAGTTCTTTAAAATATCATAAATTATAAAAAAATATTCTGTAATACACATAAGACTTAAATGTTGGATTGTCTTTTGCACATATTAAAAAAAAAAACATTTTTAGATGTAGCAAAAAGGCTTTAATTAAAACTTAACCATGCATTTCAATTTAAAGTTCAAATTTTACATGAAATGATTGAAAATTAGAAAGATGCACAGTATTACGAATTCTATAATGATAAGAGATACTATGATTATCAAAATTTGAAACTAAAAAAATATTCAGCTGAAGTTGTTAAAACACTACATAATTTTCAATTCATAAAATATTGAATTGAAATTTTTAGCAAGCATTAATCCCGAGTATCGTATAAATTATCCATTTTTACTTTCAGAATTTTTCAAGTTTTGGTTTTCTTGAAAAATTCTGAAAATGATTTGAAAATTTTGAAGAATAATTATTTAATGAAAAAATTCATTTATAAAATTACCATTTTTACTTATATGGGAGACTGATAAATTTCCAACTTAAATTTTTAAAAAAAATATGGATGAAATTGATAGATATTTTATCAGTTTTAAAGATGTTATATCGCAATATCCCTTCTATAATAACCGAACCCATCGTAACCGAGAATATTTTCATTTATTTTAAGTTTTAAAAGCCAGATAAAATTTCTGTTTTACTATTGTTATAGAGCATTCACTCGTATCATATGAGAAAACAGTACAAATAACTACGATACTGAAAACATGATCTGTTGATGTGAACCAATTCCGAGCCAGCTTTTAAATTTTACTACTTTTAGTGAGCTAAATGTAAAACTGCATTATTAAAAATAGTACCCACTATAAGAGAAAGGCACTAGTATCTCTTCTTTTTAATGAACAATTCTTAGTACTTTATGCTAGCAGTTCATTTTTCAATATGAATATTTATTTTCAGAAACAAACTTTCAGACTTCTGCAAGTTAACTAGGATATTTTTAAATTTCATATAAATTAGAAGGAATAGTATCTATAAATCATAAATCAAAATTACTCTCATCATATGCAACTTTAATTTTATAAAAATAAAATCTCAACTCGTATTTAATCTGTCTGATCTTAAATATTTTATATTCATAATTAATAATTCGTAGATAACCAAGTTGTCTTTACTAGCATAGCATAAATTAATAATTGAAATATTACATATTTAAAAAAAACAGTTTTAAGAATCAAAATACTATAAAACTTAAAAAGTTGATTAAAAATTCTGCTTAGTTATAATTTTAAAATATTTAATACTTTACAGAATGATATTCACCTATAAATTTTGATAAAGCCAACTTTTCTAACTCTAATATTACAATTTTAATTACTAAATATATTTATAATACTGGTCTCATTAATTTAGCTTATTTTTTTTTCTCTTATAGCACTAACTTGCATACAAGGAAATGCAGAAAAATTACCTTTTCCAGATAATACTTTTGATGCTTATACCATAGCATTTGGAATTAGAAATGTAGTTCATATTGAAGAGGTATATTACCTTTATTATTTAAATTTTAATAAATTGCTTGTATTTTCATTATACATATAAGTATTCTAATTTATCAAATCTTATTTCTAAAGGCTTTAACAGAAGCACTGAGAGTTTTAAAACCAGGAGGGCGCTTTTTGTGTCTAGAATTTAGTGAAGTGAGAAATCCAACCTTTAACAGGTATTTTTTTTATTCATTTTACAATATTGTACATAAAATAAGAAAAAAAAAGAAATTAATTGCAAAATGCATTACAGAATATACTACTGGTATTCCCATGAAATAATTCCAGTTCTGGGAGAATTAGTAGCTGGTGATTGGAAATCTTACCAATATTTAATCGAAAGCATACAGAAATTTCCTAATCAGGTAATCATCTACTCTCATATCACCTTTAAATATTATTTAGAATATAGATTTTTACAATTTTTATTTCGTTACAGGAAGACTTCAGTCAAATGATAAAAGAAGCTGGATTCTGTGCAGTAACATATGAAAACTTATTTAATGGTATTGCAGCAATTCATTCTGCTTACAAGCTATGAATCTTTATTTATGAAATTCAAAACATGAAAATTAAAATGTACAATTTGTACAACATATTGAAATAAATATTTATAAACAAATGAGAGTGAAACAAAACAGTTTATAACAATTGAAAATGAGCTGCCATGTGCAAGTCGTCTGAACTCGAATGGAATAGCTTGGAAGTTTTGAAAAGTTTCTCTATCCAGATTTGAACAATAAAATTGCAACTTGTCCTAAATAGAAATAAATGAAGTGCTTGGTTTCATGTGTGACATAACTGCCAAAATTACGGCCAACAATACAATGCCATGTAGGGTTATATTTTTTGTCAAATTCCTTCTTGATGTAAGCAGCTATATCTTTCTCGATGTTATATTTTTCTAAGGCTTGAGTTGCAATATCAACTGCATCTTGCTGCATCTCTTCAGACATGTCAGCATTTTTGATCACTGCTTTTCTATCTGAAGACATTTTGATTTCTGTAATGAAAAAAAATTAAGTATTTAACTTCAAATATCATAGCAATTTTACTTTAAAATATTTTTAATAAGTATATATACTATTGTAAATTCATTAATGGCATAATCTTTAAATTACTCTAATTACAAGTTTTAGATCACAAATATTCTAGAGAATCGGCAGACATGCATACACGATACAGGTTAAGTTAAAGAAGAAATAACATATTTTAAAAAATTAAAAATTAATTGACAATAACATTTAAAAGCAATAATAAATATACAGGTACCTAGAAAATGCATTCTAGTAAAATAATTTATTCAGAACATTCTGTATTACGTAATTAAGTGAATTTATAATTTAAATTATAAATTCATATTTACTGACAAAATAAACTTGTAATTTGAATTAATACTAACTTAAGCATATTGCATCAGGTAATTTAAACTAATCAGCTGCATAACATTTAGAAAATATAAATTTAAGGTTAAGTTTTAATCAGTTTTAAAAATAACAGCAATTTTTCAATAAAGTATGAATGAAGGAAAAAAAAATTTAATGTTAATTTCATATGTACATTTACTAGCCACATATAAAAATTATGCTAATCCTTAATTTTCCCAATTTTATTTAAGTTTTTAAATTTTACACAATACACAAATAAATTCAGTCACCTTTTAACTAATATTGGGAACATTTTTTTCTATCGATTTTCCTCTATTTAGCTAATTTCTAAATATGTTCAATTTTTCTTCCATATTTAAATAATCGTTACATGAACATTACATTTAGGAAATGCATTTTTTAAGCCTCCATATAAATAACTTATAAGACAGAAGTGGACTGTACTACTACATTATCCTTATATTGTTTAGAAACATTCGATAATTAGCAATCTTTAATCTACAAGACTTAAAAGTTGCAACAATGCACATTGACAAAAAATATAACTTAACAGCATTAGACAAACAGCTTATAAATATATATGCAGTACTGATCATTTTAAATATTACATGCAGAATTTCCGATTGCATGAAGTAATACAATTGTCAGTAAGTATACATTAAAAACCAATTATTAAAAAAAAAAGAATCGAATCTAAAAAAAGGATTTCAATTTTTTAACTGTTACTGACCTACAGATAAGCTAGTAAAATATTTGCATAACTCTTTAGAGACGGAAGTAATCATTAAATTTTTTTTAGTTGAAAAAAATTAATCAAGATTAATTGGTTCTACAGAAGCAATGCAACTATTTTTAAAACACAATAAAAAAATTACCTACCAGAATTTTAAAATTATTTAAATACTTTTCCCAGATATATCGGATACCTCTGAAAATTTTAAACGACAAAGCTAGATATTTATTCGTGCTAATGATATCATCAGCCCCAAATAATAATCTAATCTTATTTACAGATATACTAAACCGCTGCATATTGCAGATGTAAACCGTTGTTCTTAATGCAGACTTAAAAATTTTAGTTATAAAGCTAATTGAAAAATTCAACAGGAATTCTGCTTTTTCTTCACATTTTCATGCAACATTTTAGTCATGTGAAGCTCTTTGACTATTTGCATACTCAGAATGGATATAACAAATGACAACCGTTGATTGACAACTAAATCAATCGTTTCAAAACGTAGTTCTGAAAATGAGATGCATTATTAAAGAAATAATTTCATAATAATACAGTAACATTTTCAAAACGTATTTATAGAAACAGTAATATGAAATTAAATAATTATCAAAATTCAAACAATATATATAACTAATCCTTCTTTTGAAAAAAATTATTAATCATCTGTCAGTTCCAAAATAATTTTCTTAATGCAAGCATTGTAAAAATTCGATATGCATACTAAAGACAGAATAATTAATTTTTTTATAATTTCATTTTGTCAAAAAGTTTCAAACTTACATTTGTTTTAATATAGTATTAGCACTCCAAAGAAAGATCGCTATAGCCGAAAGACCGCAAGAGAGAAGCAGACGTCAATTCTACACCAAAACACACTCGGTTTCAATTCAAAACTAGATTCGATACTACTATGACAAATAGGAATGAGGAATACGAACTGCAGCGCTTGTAGCTCTTTCACCTGATTCGTTGCTTTCGCATGAGGTTGCATTGGATTGGATGATAAGAATGTCTTCTGGCATTTCTTCTGTCGTCCCATAATTCCACTGTTTACTTCACTGAAAGAAAAAGTTTTGATATCAAAATAAAAAATATATACTTATAAAATTTGACTTTTCCACTTTCCACCAAAAAAAAAATCATGCAATAATATTATTATTAAAAGTTTTCAAATTATTCAGGAATTTCAGGAAAAGTTAAGAAATATTGTGACTCTCGATGGCACAAGGGGTAGTGAATGATGCTATATTAACAGACTATCGCAGTCGGTTATTTAGTAAAAATCTTTAGTTTACCGATGTAGGGCAAAGATAAATTGTAGCCGGAGAATTATAAGTCCCTCAATCCTTTTTCTCATCCTATTTGGCGTTATAAATTAATAATATTATATCTTAGCAAAGTCACAGCACAATGGTTCGGTATAGATATCCAGTGGCGGGATAAAATGAATCGTGGTAAAACTAAAAATATCAATAGAATCTTGAAACTAGTCTATTTTAATGAAAATTTCTTTAAATAAATCAAATGAGAATTGTAACATTCATTTAATTAATTAATATTTTTTTGTTCATATTATTTTTCAATGCCGGTATCGTTGCTAATCATGAAGAAAACTGTAATTCCCTGTTTAAAAATTGTCAATTGAATGTTTTGGTATGAAAGCAATTTATTGAACTTTTCTTGAATATCTGGTGGATATTGTGTTCTTGAAAAGCTCATTTCTTAATATTTACAGGCAAGAAATGTGAAGTTTAAGGGGAAAAAAGTTAATTTAAAAAACATCTCTAAAACTTGCAAAACAATTATTCAACATTGAATTATTTTAGTTACTTTTGATAAAAAGCGTAATTAGAAATCAATTATTATTTTGCAGGTTTAATTTCTCTATTTCAAAAGAATACTTATAAGTGTGGTTTAGTAGTATTCAAACTGCGAGTTGAATCATACATAGTAAACTGTTTTCATAATACATTAATTAATTTCAGAAAAAGGTTGTATTTTTTCAATTTATCTTGCAAAAAAGACTATATTTCAAAATTAATGTTATTCGCAATTACAAATTAATGCCCAATTAATAAATTACTTGTATATTTATTTTCAGTCTTGAATCCATGCAAGATTTCCTTTTGAAAATAGGGTAGTAATTTCTTCAGTCAATATAACTAGAAGGAGAGATGAGGAAAGCTTAGCTTTAAAATAGACAGAAGAAAAATTTCCTAAAAACCAGATGTAAATTATAAAAAGATTAAAAAAAAATAAGATATGTTTCAAGCCTATTTAATGATTAAAGAATTTGTAAAACACCTCTTATTGCAAGAAAATAAGAATTTTCTCAACTTAATTTTTTAATACCTATTTCGTTCTATTTCTAATTTTCTGTGGGTTATAGAACAATTTTACTAGAAGAAATTTTTATTTTTAATGGAATGATAAGTTTGATAAATTTCGATGAAAATCCGCATTATATTCAAACTAATGAAAAAGAGATAGAAATTTTGAGACAAAAAATGCTGACGGACAGAAAACCATGAAAAACGCTGAACTTTCGGTACTTTATTCGTAATTAAATTTCTCTTATAATGCATTTATTAATTTCGGAAAAACTCGGGCAACGAGGATTAATAAACGAGGTTATGAAAGGCGGATATACAAAATATTCAGACATCGATACTTCAAACAAAAAAAAATCTGGTTGATTAATAAAATTTTGAATATTTCAGACTATTTTAATTATTTTTGATAATTTTAAAATATAATATTCAATAAAAAGTATGTTTGACTTTTAGGCAAATTAAATTTGCTGGTATTTTTTAGCACAAAACTATGGAATTTCTAATAATTGAAAAGGAATATTAAATTAGATTAAATTTTCAACTTCATTTTGTATTTAATTGGAAAGTCACAAGAAAGTTTTTTCTCCCCCTTTTAAAAAAAACTTTTTATATTCTGATAAAATTTAACTGACAACATCTTATCTATATGTTTTGTTAAGAAACAAATTAGAAAATCAAAAACTGCAGTCTACAAGTGTTCAATACGGCTTCAATAAAGTTAAAAAAAGGCCTTAAATTTATTATTTAGTCGATCTAGAATTTTAAGAAAAGCTTATTGCGTTAACAGCATTAATCGAGTTCTAGAGATTAAAATTGAATTTCAGCCAAATTTATTCAATTAAAAATATTGAAAATTAGGTTTAAAACATTCCAAGCATAAGTAAACCAATATCTATCAAGGAAATCTTTATGAACACGAGAATATTTAGTGCAGAACATAAAAGACTACTTTAATTGAGGCATTATTTTCTGATGATGCTTTCTTTTCTGCTAAATATACGGCTATCTTATCTGAATCATTAGCTGATTATTTGGAAGAGTGTTTTCTTTTATAATTTGTCCAAAAATCAGGTTTCAGCACGATAGGGCTCCAGCTAAAAATCTTTTCAGCTATGCTGTTTCTTGACCAATATTTTGAAATAACATTATCGATTGCGGAAGTTCTTGTAAGCGTTTTTTTCTTTATCACTCGATTAAAGTCTATTAGATTATTTTTTAATATTATGTAAAAATAAAGAATATAAAAGAGAAATTAGGAACATTAGATGCATTATGGTATGCAGAACTGTTATACTAACAGTACTGCAAAATATGTAAGAAGCACAGACGCATTTCTATATTTCTATCAAAGGAAGTCTTTTTAAAAATTTTTCGATGAAGTGATTACTTAAATTTATAAGATAATTATTAAACTGGTATTCTGAAAGATATTTCGTTTTTTCATGAAATGAGTACTAGCGCAAACTGTGTTATTTTCCGATTATTTTTGCGTATAAGTTGAATATTTGTTTTACGCTTTCTTTTTCTGAATATTCAAACCGATAAAAAAAAAAGTTGTAATGACGTGATTTTTTTAATTTTATCAAAACTTTTTACATTTTCAAAACATAATTTTTCCACAAAGGAATTTATATATAACTTATTTTCAACAGCTTTTACTTGTTGTAATCTTGAAATAATGGAAATGTTTTATTATATATATACACGAAATATTTCTTATTAAATATATCTTGCAAGACGAAGTGTGCTCTCGATAAAAATTTAAACCTTACATAAAAGTTTAAAAGAGAGAGAATTAACTATTCTTACAAAGTCCTCAATAAATTTAAATATGCTTATAAAAATATAAGAAAATTATATTTAAGCAGGCAAGATTAGAGATCTGCAAACACTATAGAATTTGTTTCATAATTTACATAACATCTTATAATACAATAAACGTTTTGATGTGTTAAGATAAAAAGAAAAAAAAAGCTTGAAACACACAGAATAGTAATAAATTTTTATACTTGCCGCTTTTGGTGACCAGCCGGTCACGAGGACTAAAATTTGCAATTAACCGTTTTATATTACTTGATCTTAATAGCTTCCCTAGCAAAATATTTGTAAGCCACAAATTTTGATAATCATATAACTCATACCATTAGCGAAGTCCTAACCTTTCTGTTCATTGTGCTATTCATTTTCTTAACTTTCAGTCATCTGTCCTAAAATTTGAACTTTAATTGGAAACGAAAATACTTAAACTTCAATTAATACAAAAACTTTTTTAATGAAACCAAAAATGATTTTAAAAAAAATATAAGTACCGGAATTAGAAGTCGTATATGTACTACAGAACATTTTTTATATAGCTTATGCAACATCTCAAAGACTTATTCAACAAAAAAAAAATTTCTCTGATTCATCATAAAATTCATATAACTAGCTCATGTAAGCTAACTTTTTTTTTGTATGAAATACATTTTTAAGAAAAGAAATTGTATTAGAAATTGAAAAAATATAGCCTCAAATTATATCATTGCCAAAGTATTTTTTGGAATTTTTATTTTTTAGCTTTAATACTTTCAAAAGAGAATTGGCTTCAGTATCAACATATTATATATATATATATATTAATATCTAATTTAATTCAATTTAATTCCCTAAATGTTTGCCTAATTCAGCCCATGTCAAAGTCATTCTAAAATATTCTCTTATTTCCTGATCTCATTCCACTTTTTAATTCAACTGAAGCCGTGTAAAAATTCCTGCACCATCAGTTGCCCTTGCCAAGGTCAAACACGATTATTGAATTGACACGTGGCTGGAAATCCCATGTTATATAAGACTAGTGATCATTTGTTTCCAGAGGTGGCTGTAGCCTGTTGCCCCTCCGCCCCCCCCCCCCGTCGGCGAGAAATTCAGAGTTTCGTCGACAAAAGTGTTCACCATTTCATAATGGTTGTAGAGAATTGAGCATTATCGAATTTGATTATTTAAAATCCACCTTAAAGTTAATATATTGTAACGATCGAAATATCCAAGTAATTATTAAAGTCTTTTGGCTATATTTGCCAAAATCGATTGGGGGTAGGTCAATAATCGATAGGGCGGTAGGTCAATAATATGCCGTATTTTGCGGACAATTTTTGATAGACCAAACTAAGAATTGAATGCAATGGATGTCGAAAACTTTAAGTTCGCAGATTTTTAGACATCTGATTCAAATGTTTTCATTAAGCTTATAATTTGTACTACTTTTGGCAATATAACCGACAAGGTAACAAGTGAATAAAATATTGACAAGGTGATATTCTCATTTTGCTAGCAATTTTTGGTCGGTCGATTAAACTCAATGCGGTGAGTGCCGAAGATATTAAATCTGCAGATTTTCAGACATTTGATTGAAATGTCGTTCACTTAACTTATAATTTGCACTAGATTTGGCAATATATCCGACAAGTGAATAAGATACCGCATTCTGCCGATAACTTTTGGGTGGCCGACCATGAACTAAATATGATGAATATCGAAGAATATATCCACAGATTTTCAGACATTTGAATCAAATGTCATTCATCATGCTTTTAATTTGCACTACTTTTGGCAATATAATCGATAAGACGACATGTGTATAAGGCATGTCGCATTTTGTCAAAAAATTTTGATCGGTTGACTAAGAATTCAATGCGAAGGAATTTCGACGATTCCAAATTCTCAGCCATTTTATTTAAACGTCATAATGTTCATTCAGCATATAATTTATACTATGTTTAGCAAAATAGTCAATAATCTGGCAAATGAATACGACGTCACATTTTTTTCCAACTAATCTTTATTCTTCGGCTAAGATTTTATCACAGATTATGAAAAAAAAAATTATTTCATTGGTCACTTCGATTACCTGCCAGTGGAATTATTAAAGAAATTGAAGCTTTTGTATTATTCATGAATAGGACGATAGAGTTGTTTTTCATAATTCAAATATAAGTTCTAAAATTAATCATCATCTTATTCATATAATTGTTACTTCCTCGGTAACGAATTGATAAATTTATTTCATTCATTTCCCTATGAGAATTTCCTGACTAAAATCTAATTACTGATTAAACTAAATTTAAAAAAAAAAACGCTGTTTTCTTTTGAACTCTTGTGAGTATTCATGCTAAAAAGAGTTATTTTGCTGTAACCAAATTATGTGAATTAATTATAAATCACTGGTGTAAGTAAATTGCATAATTGTAAATTAAATCCATTTAACAGTAAAATATCTGTTTTCTTTCGCAATCTAATTTATCAGGCTACAATTAGTAAACTAAAAAAATATTACCAACTGCAGTTGACGACAAAAAATATTTTTGATATGGTAGCTTTTTAGCTACACTAAAAGAGTTTATCCAAGGATGCACTGGGGCCGCGGTGGCTTGGTGGTAAGGTCTCGGCTTGTGAGCCATAGGGTTTCAAGTTCGAGACCCGATTCCGCCGAAGAACCGTCGTGTAAGGAGGTCTGTTGCACGTTAAATCCGTCATGCCAAATGTCCTCCCACTGGTGTGGCGTGGAGAGGGGGGTGCCAGCTCAGGTGTCGTCCTCGTCATCTGACCGTGGTTCAAAATTACGAAGTCCGTCCCAAAATAGCCCTAGTGTTGCTTACAACGGGACGTTAATATAACTAAACTAAAATCCAAGTATGCACTATTTTTTTTAAAAAAAATTACTATCTAAATGCTTAAGACTCTGCATTCAATATTATGATTATGTAATCGGAGAACGTATCATTTATATATACTTTTCTTCCAATTACTATTATAGTCAAAAAGTATATAATTTCAGATGCTCCTAAATTTTTAATAGACTTTGAATAAAGATGTCTTGATAAAAAGATGATTAAAATAGTTATTCTTAGAAAATTCATAAATAACACATTAACCCCTTGATATACGAATTTATTTAATTTCCTAATTAGATGGTAGATCTTATTTGGGACAATTATAGCTATCTTAATCTCCAGAAAAATATAAGGGCATTTGGGGTAATGATGCGTTTTCAAGTGATTTTAGCGTTTTAAATTACTTAATACTTTCACTTAATTGACGATTTAAAATTAAGAATTAAATAATTCCATACGTGAGTTAGACTCTCCATTGTATATGAAGGGGTTAAGAAAAGCGTATGCATGCAACTGAGGAGATAAAACTCACATTTTGGTAGTAATATTAGCTTGTAATAACTTCGAATTAAGAAAGTACTTAATAGTACAAGAAATAGTCAGAAAGTATATAAATAAAAATGAAGATAGGGGAATTCATGTTCAAGATCCAATTTTTTTTTCAAATATAATGCATTGGTTTTTTTAAGCCTAAATGTATATAGAAAAATAAATACAAGGGGGATCTAGCGTTTAAGCAGTCCATTTTTCATAAGAATATTTTTCATATCTTACATAAAATAGTAAGTTTGTACATATATTTACAAAATATTTTCTACGGCCTTCTTAAAAAACAACATATTGCATTTTTTCTGCATTCTATATTGTTCGTGTCCGAACTATAGTAAATTTTGGTTGTGTAAGCGCACTTATTCTCCTCGCTTTCAAAACACATCATAATTCTTGCTCGTTGTTGCAATCCTTACTTAACAAATATTTAAGTAGGGGACTAAGCGGAAAAATCGGTTTTTGGAGAAAACATCGAATAGTTTTTATTTTTTATTCTGGATTTCTAAAACAGTTACTTTTATAAAACTTTTTGTTTCCAACATTCATTTTATATAGCTTCTAATATAAAATTGTAAGAGTATGCATTTGTTCATTTAGCATGACACCTCATTCTGGTACAATCTGTGTTTCTATCTATATACTACAATCTAGAAGGGAATATGACTATATTTTTTCTAAAATTAAATCGCAGAGAAATTAAATCTCAAGAGTCTCATAAATAATTAAAGACTCAAATAATGACAATTTTTTTATGGTTCGTAAAAAAAACTGAAAACCTGTATTCTTTACAAATATCTTCATAAAGTTTTAACAATGAAAAAAAAGGAACAGCATCTGAATAAAAAAGAATTAAATAATGCTTGATTTTCTTAAATTTAATGTAAAACTAATTATTATGAGTTATTTTGAAGCCAAATTAGAGATATTGCGCTTGCCGCCTATCGGATTTGTCTTGTCCCCCCGGCGGCAAATCTCTACCGCCACCTCTGTTTGTTTCGCCCCTTTCTTACTACTTCTGCTTTTGTTTCTCACTGTTGTGGACGTGTTCTGTCTGCGCTTGCTTCTAAATAAATTGCCTTCCCGGGATGAATTAAAATGAATTTAAAAATGTAAAATGTCTCTTCTATACATACCTACCTACATATATATATATATATATATGTTTTTCTTGTTCCGCGGACCACCAGGTGTTACTGCATCTACCTTCTATCCACCAGCTGACGTCACACGGACATGAGCTTGAGCGAGCGAAAGTGAAATATTGGACTTGATGTTGGTGTGTGACGTAACTGAATGTCTGAATTTCTGCGATGTTAACTAACTTGATGGAAATGGGCAGCAATCGCCCTTCTAACTCTTTACTTCTTTCCTTCTTAATTTTATGTCGTGCCGTCTTTATGTTTGTTTGTCTTCCATTAAATTATGAAATGCACAACTTGACTATTTCATTCGCCTTGGAACTCAGATGGTAGCTAGGCGTCCATCCTATATATATATATATAAAACTTAAGTTAATTTAAATTCAAATTAATTTCTTAATTTTTTTCTGAAATTTGTTTGGGATACTGTTCTCTTTTTAGCCTATGTTAATTTTCTCTCATTTTTTTAAATCCAAATTGCATGGTTTTATTTAATTATTTCTAAAAGGCGCTTTAAAAAAATTGCTGATCATTGCGGTCTTTCATGCTCTAAGCGAAGGGATAAAAGTCTTTAAAACCTATACACTCCTTTCAAAGATTCCTAAGTTTCCTTTCCACGTCTTAAAAAAATCCCTATCAGAATTTCTCAGTAAGATACCTAAAGGGAAAAATTTCTATTACTCTGCTCTTGTGTTCTGGTGCAAATATATTGAGCTTTTCATCTCTAAGTAAAAATTGTTATACACAGGGACATGTACACTTACTCTTGTGACGAAATAAATTGTTTGCTCCAAAAGTATCATCTTCTCTATCACTCATATATCAAAATTATTTTACATATATTTAGTGATTATTCATTATCACCAGTGGTAATTATGAATAAGTACATAATATAATTATTATACATACACACACACACACACACACACACACACACACACACACACACACACACACACACACACACACACAAGGAAGTTGTAAAAAATAACTCAAAAAATAAAAAAGATCCACCAAAGGTCCAGTTAGAAAAAAATGTAAGCAACACCATATTAAAAATGTATGAGAAAGTTTCATAAATGATCATAAAAACTAGAGCAGAAATTTGCGAATAAAATGCTGAATTTTTCCATTACTTGAGAAAGGGTTCGTCCTAAAAATGAAAAATGCTTCTTCCGACGTCCCTTTCCCATAAGTGTGTTTCTCAGAATTTTTAACTCATATTTTTTGTTAAATCATTAATTAAATTTCATTTCGCCGTTACATAACTCAGAAAAGCTGTTTGGTAATACCGGAGAATAGATTTAGACATGCACTAAAATGAATCAAATAAAAAAAAAGAATAATGGGATTAATTTTACTGCGTGTAAGTTTCTAAAATAAGTAACCATAATAGAAAAGAATACTATGCAGAAATGATATTAATATTATTGAAATGGAAAAATTCTGAATTTTCAAATGCTTTAAAAATATTTTTTGTGGAATAATTTTTCCTTAAGTTACAGAGAAGAAAAGGCAAAATTTTGATTAATTTCTAATTAATTTTATATAATTTTTGAACTTTGAAAATTGTACAATATACTTCTTGTCTTAATTAATAGGTGTAGAAAATTTATTTGAATTCCACCTAGTTGTTAAGAAAAGATGAGGAACTTACATATATAACCACATTGATTTTTATTTATGCTAAAATGGATGTTCGTTTATCCCAAACTTCCAACATATCGATGGCTTCTCTGCAAGATCAAAAAGAAAAGGGAAAAAATTAATCTTTTTCTTCGTACAATGGAGTTAAAGGGGGTAGGAAAAGAGTTCTTATAACTCACAAAATATTATGAAAAGCAGTAGAAATATTCAATGATAATCACTAATTTAATTACCATCTTTTTTATTTGAATGGCAACATCAATCAGCATTGCACAAATATTTACAATTAAAGGTTTACTGAGAATATTTTACATGCAAAAGAAGAAAGCCATTTCGAAGTGCATGAATTGCATTTCGATCCATTGAAATTCTTCTTATGCTATCATGACACAGGTGGGGAAAAAATTAAAGGACATAATATGATAATTGATAACATATGATAATTTTTTTATTATTTCTTAAACGCTTATCCATTGCTTTTATTTTATTTTTTACTAGCCGCCTTTGGCGACCAGCCGGTTCGCCAGTATTACCGCTCGCTATAATTTTCAATTAAATATTTTAAGTAACTGGTCTCTTAATAGATTCTCAAACAAAACATTTTTAATCTTCAAATTTTGATAGTCATACCAAACTTGTACTGTTATTTAGATCGTTTCGTTCAATTTACTATATATATATTTGTTGTCATTTCCGGTAAAACTTCAACTTTCATTTAAAGTGGAAATGATGAAATTGCAATTAATATAAAGATATTTTTTAATAAAACCAAGCGTTTTATTTTATTTATCATCTTTATTGTTATTTATTTATTATTATTATTATTGAATATGAGTATTGTAAACAGAATCACTCGGTATTTAAGACTTATGTGAACTACAAAATATTTTTCATAATTTATGTAATATCTCAAAGAATAATTCAACAAAAATTTCTCAGATTCAGCATAAAATTCAGTTTTTAGTTTTGCTTTTAAAAGGATTGAAATGAAATCAATAATAATATTTTGTTCCGGCCTATAAATATATTTCAAAAATTATGAAGTCTAAATTTAATGCAGTAAGGTATCATATTCTGAGAAATATTCTGGACACACCAAATTTTAAATAAATGAATGAATGTTTCTATTTTCCACGATCAACTAAGACTTATTTATGAAGTTTTGAATGTTAAAAATTTGGAAAAACTCAACATTTTTATAATCTTAGTCCAATGAATCTTGAGAAACCTGCGCGCTGATTGGCGTATTTTCTTCGAAACGATCGATGGAAAATTTAAACTTATCATTTTTTTTATTGAATAGTGATATTCAAATTTTCATAAATCAGTCAGTTTAAGTGATTGATTTAGTTGATTGGAAATTAACAACGTTTCTTATCTGCGATACTTCCAATTTCTAGAAAATTCTTTTTCCACCGCAAGATGCTGTTTTTGGATGGAGGATCTTTTGGGTAAATTCTTCTGAAATTTCTCTGTGCTTGCACTATCGATTTCGTTTCTATGAACCACCATAAAATCTGTGCTTTCTCTTCTGTTGTATGCATTCTCCTTAATATCCGCTCGAATAAAACATCACATACAAAAATACTACATAGAACAAACACATCAAAAGTAAACATAACATTTCAATAGTTGCCAAAAACAAAAGAGAGAAAAATGCAATTAATAAGCAGACGATATTTAGAAAAGTACAGATATTTAGACTGGAAAATGAAATTATCTGAAATTAACCACACGCGCAGACGATATTTACAAAAGTAAAAATATTCAAACCTGAAAAGGAAAATATATGAGTTATTCCATCAATAAATGCCATAAGTTTGTTTAAATCCTCATTAATTTATGAGTCATTAAACATCAAAATGGGTCCGGGACGAAAAAAGCACCCTATATAAAGAGTGTAAAAGATCATAAAATAATTTTTCTTGAATTTATTTTTTAGAAAAAATAATATTTCATATTTGTTTCATTTCCTACAAACACGTGCCGAAAATTATATTTTGTCAGATTTCATTTCCAAAAAGATTTAATTTATTTTTAAATGGAGCTTTAATCAATGTGATGGCAACACTTTGAAAAAAGCTTATTTTTTCCCATGAATGCGAAATGTGCTTAATTTTAATTTTTATTTTTTACGAAAAAAATTATTGAAAAACATAGTTAAAATATTTATTTAAAAATTCATTAAAAATAGAAATTTAATTTTAAGATTAAAACATTAGTATCATTTAAAAGATAAATTTTTGATCTTTAACTTCATGTAAAAATCTTTTTTGTGCGGTAATATTTTCGGAAGTTATAGCAGAAACACGTCAAAATTTCGCTTAATTTTTAAATAAATAAAATTCTAATTGAAAATTCGAAAAAATAACCCCCAGGTGCACATTCCTGGCCTCCAAGGTATACACGTGCCAAATTTTGTAGCTATAGGTTGAATGGTCTGGCCGGTAGAGCGCCAACATACACACACACACACACACACACACATTGAGCTTTATTATAAGTACTAGCCGCCTTTGGCGACCAGCCAGTTCGCCAGTATTACCGCTCGCTACAATTTTCAATTAAATATTTTAAGTAACTGGTCTCTTAAAGGATTCTCAAACAAAACATTTTTAATCTTCAAATTTTGATAGTCATACCAAACTTATATTGTTTAGATCGTTTCGTTCAATTTACTATATATATTTTGCTAATTTGTTGCCATTTCCGGTAAAACTTCAACTTTAATTAAAAATGTAAATGACGAAATTGCAATTAATATTAAGATATTTTTTAATAAAACCAAGCGTTTTATTTTATTAATCATCTTTATTGTTATTTATTAATTATTAATATTATTGAATATGAGTATTGCAAACAGAATCGCTCGGTATTTAAGTCTTATGTTAACTACAAAATATTTTTCATAGCTTATGTAATATCTCAAACAATAATTCAACAAAAATTTCTGAGATTCAGTATAAAATTCAGTTTTTAGTTTTGCTTTCAAAAGGATTGAAATGAAATCAATAATAATATTTTGTTCCTGCTTATAAATATATTTCAAAAATTATGAAGTCTAAATTTAATGCAGTAAGGTATCATATTCTGATAAATATTCTGGACACACCAAATTTTAAATAAATGAATGAATTTCTATTTTCCACGATCAACTAAGACTTATTTATGAAGTTTTAAATATTAAAAATTTAGAAAAACTCACCATTTTCATAATCTTAGGCCAATTAATCTTGAGAAAACTGCGCGCTGATTGGCGTATTTTCTTTGAAACGATCGATGAAAAATCTAAAATTATCCTTTTTTTATTGAATAGTGATATTCAAATCTTTATAAATCAGTCAGTTTAAGTGATTTGAAATTAACTCTTAAAAGTCAGTGATTTTGGAAATTAACTCTATGACCACCATAAAATATGTGCTTTCTCTTGTGGCGTATGCATTCTCCTTAATATCCGATCGAATAAAACATCACATACAAAAGTACTTCATAGAAGAAACACATCAAAAGTAAACATAACATTTCAATAGTTGCCAAAAACAAAAGAGAGAAAAATGCAATTAATAAGCAGACGATATTTAGAAAAGTACAGATATTTAGACTGGAAAATGAAATTATCTGAAATTAAAAACACGCGCAGACGATATTTACAAAAGTAAAAATATTCAAACCTGAAAAGGAAAATATATGAGTTATTCCATGAATAAATGCCATAAGTTTGTTTATATCTTCATTATTTTATGAGTCATTAAATATCAAAATGGATCGGGGACAGAATAAACACCCTGTATAGAGAGTGTAAAAGATCATAAAATAATTTTTCTTGAATTTATTTTTTAGAAAAAATAATATTTCATATTTGTTTCATTTCTTACAGACACGTGCCGAAAATTATAATTTTGCAGATTTCATTTCCAAAAAGATTTAATTTTTTTTCAGTTAGAGCTTTAATCAATGTGATGGCAACACTTTGAAAAAAGCTATTTTTTTCTCATGAATGCGAAACGTGCTTAATTTTAATTTTTATTTTTTACGAAAAAAATTATTGAAAAACATAGTTAAAATATTTATTTAAAAATTCATTAAAAATAGAAATTTAATTTTAAGATTAAAACAGTAGTATCATTTAAAAGATAAATTTTTTATCTTTAACTTCACGTAAAAATCTTTTTTGTGCGGTAATATTTTCGGCAGTTATGGCAGAAACATGTCAAAATTTCGCTTAATTTTTAAATAAATAAAATTCTAGTTAAAAATTCGAAAAAATAAGCCCCAGGTGCACATTTCCGGCCTCCAAGGTATACACGTGCCAAATTTGGTAGCTGTAAGTTGAATGGTCTGGTCTGTAGAGCGCCAACACACACACACACACACACACACACACACATTGAGCTTTATTATAAGTATAGATAGATTTACTTTTTTATTTTATTTTTTTGCTTCTGGATTTTTGTAGGTTTTTTATTTTTATTTCCGGTTTTTGTTTGCACGCATTGTTAACTCGTTTCAAATATAATTGCCTGCTCCGCTAGTAATAGATGTTAGAAATATATTCTATACCTATTTCAATAGCATTGCTGCTGTTCCAAGGCAACAAAATATATGCCTATATAATTAAATACGATAATAGTTGTTAGTTTGCAAAATTAGTACTAATCTTGGTTGAGAATAAATTTTCATTTTTTGTGTTTATTAGTATCTGTAACGAAGTTAATTGTTGCTACATTTTATAACAAGCAATTCACGTCATTCACTTATATCTTTTATATTATTTTTTCTTTTTTTATGTTTTAATAGTATATTTCATATTAAGCCAATATTTTTCTTTACGCAGCTATGTGATTTTACTCTGGTGTAAACTGATTTTCATCTTTATCCTTTTTTGCTTTAATACTTAACTATTGTACGTATAGTAATATGTTTCTTTTTGTTGGTTGTGGTTATATAACCTATATTTTTCATAATTACAATTGGTTTTGTTTGGTTTCATAATTACAATTGGTTACCTATATTTTTCATAATTACAATTGGTTTTGTTTGTAATTAAAGTTAATATATTTTTTTAATGTTTTAAAGCTCTACACATGATTAAATATTTCACTTTAAAGTTGAATATTTAAAATCAACGAGCAGTTTTTCACAAAACTGTATTCAATTGTTGGTCAATTGAACAGTAATTGATTGACACGAATCATGATTATTTTCAAATATCTTTCTTATTAATTATAATACGTTCTAGTAATTCTAGAAAAAGGCATATTCACTCATAAATCTATCTTTAACTGTAGTGTGTTTGGAAAAGAGTTTTACTATTTTTTCTTGCTGTATAGAGATATTCCTTGTAATTAATTATACACTTGATACACACGCATACACATATGAATAATCATAATACTGGTAGATTTAATTTAAATATTAACCAAGAAATTAAATAAATTAAATTAAATCTTCAGCGTTTGTGTCCTTTCCAACATAATTTTGTAATTTGCAGTAAGTAATAAAAACAAATCTGTAAAATCAACGGCAGAATCTCACCCAAATGTTTTTCTTTTTTTTTTTTCCAGAGGAATTAGAATGTTTCGAAGTCGAATTTGAAATGTTTCTAGATTAAATAAAAAAAAGTTTTAATTTCGCAAATATTTCAAAAGATAACGTTTAAATTATGAAATGTTCTATCTTGAACTTTCAAAACTGTTCATCTCATTCTGACATCACTCCTTTTTTTTTTAATTTTTTTTTTAATAAAATATGTAATGTGAAAGTAACAGCCAAAGAATTCGGCTTCAAAATTTTGATGAATTTTCATGTTTAAACTTTTCAGAATGCGCGAGAAAAAAATGGCTGAAGTGAACTTTGTATGCGGGAAATATGTAGTTACGTCCATATATATGGAAAAAAAAAAAAAAAGAAGAATTCAAAAATGCAAAGAGCGAGTGGATGAAATTTAGCATGTGATTTAATCATAAGAATTGTATATGTATCTTAAATTTTGGATCAAATGCATAGTGAATTTAGTCGTTTGTTAGCCGCTTTATTTGTGTGCACGTGCATATGATAACTCAAATTTTAAAAAAATACTAAAAGAAATAAACTTTTAATATTTAATATTCTGATCAAAAGTGCATATTTGTATCAAATCTTTTACCGAATCTATCAAGAGAAACATATTCGCAATGCTTACTCTGTATTCATTTTGATAAAGACTGTATTGCGTTAGTATGCAATGAAATTGAGAAGCGGGCATGATTTTTTTTTATTTTGAAATTATATATATATATATATATATATATATATATATTTAAGAAATACATATTAAAAATTTTTTAACTCTATATCTACTGAGAAAGGTAGTAAAAAAGTCGCTACTAAAAATTTATAGAGTTCGGTTTCTCCGAACAAGAAATGTGTATTCAACATCCTGACGACAAGGTGTTAAATTCCTTTTAAAAGAGCAAACGAATAAAACCTGTACATTTCACAAATTTATCCAATAAATCGATTCATGAATACCGTCACTGTCCTTCAACGGCTAAGTGCGAAACATTACAACGGTTCTTCTTTTTTATAAAATCAATCTTTTAGAAAGCCTCCAGTCGAAATTGAAAAGTACATAAGGAACAAGTTTCGATGAAATATCCCAGCCCTTCTTTTTTCTCTTTTGGTGATACTTGATTTTAAAAGGACCAGAAAGACTTTTTAATGGTTAGTGCATTTATCAGAACTTCGATAATTCCACTTCATTCTATGAAAATGATGGAGAACTCTGATAAAATTTTATTTAACCTCGAATCTTGTAAATAGCATTTTTAAATCCAGAAGGTGTGTCCTTTCCTCAACTTTTAAGTATATTAATACAATATAGCTTTTATTTTTCCCAAGTACAGTTAAGAAAACTTCATTCAGATTTTGGGCATGTTCCTTTACTTGGATTGGATCCAAAAATATATACAGATTAACAACGTTGGTAATAAAGCCACATCAAATGGTATTCGTCGTTGCATTTTTCAATTTGTAGAGTAAATATTTCTCAAATTTATAGAGCGACAGATGGTAAACCCTTTGATGGGTTGGTCCAAAATTGGATATAGATCTATAGTTTTGAAGATAAATCTGCTTAATTTCATTCATCAAGCTTTTCACGTGGACATTAACTGATAAACAGACTTCTTGTAGATGGATTTTATCCAAAATTTGATAGAAATATAGAAATTAGGTGTAAAGATCTCACGTCAAATTGGTTACCTCTCGTTGCGATTTTGAATGCATGTTGCATGAGAACACGCATGAGAACAAACAGACCGGCAGTCGACCCCCCCCCCCCCTTCCAATGAACTTGGTTCAGTTTTGTAGATATCATGTACATTTACTATTTGACAGAAAAATAGACTTTCTCTCTATGGATTTTATTCAAAATTTGATAGAATTTTATAAATTTTATGCAAACATCACATACCAGATTTCATCCATCTAGCTCAATGTGTTTTTGAGTTACTGTTTTTCTAGCCATACAGACAGACATAATGATAAAAAAGAATGTGTTTTTCGAAAGCAGGCAGATTTGAAAGTGGAGACTGATCTAAACTTCGAGGAAGATTTTTTAACGTTACAATATTTTTTTCTTCATATGTACTTCGTATGAGAGAAAAAAAAATGAAAGTTTACTTGTATATAAGAAGCAATTCAAATTGTGGTGGTTGGAGTATTGTAATTGAGTGGGTCTGATACTAATATTACTACACTGCGTTATGAAAAATTTCTGCATAGCTTAAATTTTGCTTTTTTAAAAATAAATTTCGAATAACTAAAAAGTTAGCTCATGAAAATAAAATTACATTTTTCGATTTGATGTAGTGAAAAAAAATTGTAAAAAATTTGTAAATAATGTTACATTTTAACTAAAAATATTATTTTAAATAGTTTTTTTTTCTATATTTTTCCCGCAATCTTTGCTACTGTTTATAAAGATTTCTACAAATCTATTGAACAATAAATATAAAAACACATGAAAATTGAAATGTTCCCGAACCATAAGCAGGAAATAATTTTTCTATTCATTAACACAGTAGAATTTTTTAAAATTATTTTTATATATCATTAATTACCACTTATTTTCTTGTTAAGTTTAACATTTTTGAGTTAGTGAAAAAATTTTACATCGTGAAAATTGTTTAAATTATAATTTTTAGCATCACTGCACTTTTATATACTATTCTCTTTCCTATAAACTGAATCGTTGAAAGAAGAAAAAAAAAACTGGTGTAGTTTTCTCGAAACTTTCTTGCATACTATCTGAAAAATAATGTTATATCGCCATCGCATGAAACTGTGAACCTTGGGCAAGTGAAAGAATGTCAAGAATGCTCAGATTTTTATTTTCAGTGTCGTACATTCGAGATTTGTATACCTTGTAGCATAATGAATAAAATTGGATCTTCAGAATTAAATGCATGGCAATGGCGAATAATAGATATGAGATATCAATCTTAAGTGTAGTTTTTGCCTAATCTAATGAATGATTATTAGCAAAAATCACAGGCATGCGATGAATACACAAGAACCAAAAAATCGAACATATATTTTGGACGTCTTTTTCTGACTAATTGAAATCAGTATTCGGCATAGAACTACAATTGCTGTCACAGGATCAATTATGACGAAAACAACGTAACGTAATGAAATGACGTAAATTTCATTTACGTCATTTCATTTTGAATTATCACATTCATATGTATGCGAAAGTGCATATTGTTTGACGACCAACTATTTAATGGATTTGGTTCAGAATTTAATATAACTCTACTGTTCTGATGCAAAATGCCTTTTTTCCCCCCTCAAACCCAGATTAGAACAAATTATATTTTTTTTCTTCCGACAAATTACAGATATATCTCTTCTGTTCTGTAAAATTTAGAAAACAACATTTTAAAAAAGACAATCCACTTCTCTCATTTTTCTAATTTTGTTTATATGGAAAAGGCAGTTTATTGCCAGAGAGCAAGTTTTTGTCTTTTGTTTTAACCCTTTATTTACCGAATTATTTTACCAACAATTTTTCAAATTTATTTTTGAGCAATTAGTTAAATTTTGGTATAGAATAAACCCAGGAAAAAAAATCTTCTTTTAATTAATTAAAATAATTTAATTAATTAAATTATTAATAAAATATTTTTAATGTCATTGTTTAATTGATATCGACTGCTTTCTATTGGAAATACATTATCCGTGTTCTTTCAAATACTTTTAGAAAAAATAGTCAAATACTTTTAGAAAAAATAGTTCGGCTGTTATCAACAATATCGTGAAGATAACAGCTTGATTTAAAAGATACTTTAAGGAACTGTCGGTAAATAAAGGATTAAAGCGTCTGAAGAAAGAAATAAGAAGAAATAATAATTATAACTTGTTAATGTGTCAAAATGAAAAATAAAACATTACATATGATTGCCATTAAAAATGAGAAATAAAGTAGTAATGAATTTAAATGTCTGGCATTTATTTTAGTTCAATCACAGGAAAGCTATAAGAAATATGTATATGGATGGTTCAAGATCTTTCTTTTTCATTTTCTTTTTCGTGTATATAAAATTATTTTTTGAATATAAGGAGAGTGAATCTTGTTCCGAAGCATATGGCCAAAATTCGACCCAATACTCTCTTTTTAGTCTTGAAGTATTCCTAATGTAGCCAAAACAATATCGCTTTAAAAATCAGTTTCAAAATTCAAGTAAGTATTAAAAATAATTGCTGAAATCCATATTTTAGTACAATAGTTACAAATTCTTCTCAAGTCGCAAAAAGAAAAAAATATCGTGAACCAAATGTTTTCAATTGAAATCCTATTTGATAAAACAAAAATAAGAAGGAATGTATTTTTTTCGACGCTATTTTTTTCATCAATTTTGTGTTTAAATTCATCGGTCTGAAGCATGTTTTCAGAACACTGATCTTTGAAGAAAAAATTTAATAGTCGGAGAAAATGCCAGAAGATTCCGGAAGTACGAAGTGAGTAGCACGCTAATAATTATTCGAAACGGTTCTTATTTTAGAACAGCAATCGATTTCTTTTTTAATATTCTCCCAGACTGTTATTGCTTCAATAAATTTATTTTTAGTTGAAACGATATGATATTAACTTTTTGCCATCTATACAGTAGTTATTTGGTTAAAGACGGTTTAGTGAGGTTAAATAAAAGATTGTTAAAAAGGACTCAGGTGCCATTTTTAATGAGTGCCTTGATAACAAAATATTTTTTATGGGTTTCATTTTCAAATTTTTAAAACAAATATGGCAACGGGAAGAAGAAAAGAATAATACTATACTGTAGGCGGTATTTTTTCTTGGCATGCCTTTGACTGTTTACTAATTGTACTTAAAAAAATTCGAATTAATATTTTGCAAACAATATTTGAAACATTTGAAAAATACCTTATGTTTATTTGCAGGAAATCAATATATATATTTTTCTTTTCTTTTCTTTTATATATTCATGCATATTTAAGGAATATAAAGAAAAGATTCTTTATATTTCTTGTGTGTTGTATTATTCAAATGTATTATTAATTTATTTAATGTGAAAAAAATTACAATTTTTTTATCTATACTTATAATAAAGCTCAATGTGTGTGTATGTGTGTGTTGGCGCTCTACAGGCCAGGCCATTCAACTTACAGCTACCAAATTTGGCACGTGTATACCTTGGAGGCCGGGAATGTGCACCTGGACGTTATTTTTTCGAATTTTTAATTATAATTTTATTTATTAAAAAATTAAGCGAAATTTTGGCGTGTTTCTGCTATAACTTCTGAAAATATTACCGCACAAGAAAGATTTTTACATGAAGTTAAAGATCAAAAATTTATCTTTTAAATGATACCAATATTTTAACCTTAAAATTAAATTTCTATTTTTAATGAATTTTTAAATAAATACTTTAATTATATTTTTCAACAATTTTTTTCGTACAAAATAAAGATAAAATTTAAGCTACACGAGAGCGTTTCGCATTCATGGGAAAAAATCAGCTTCTTTCAAAGTGTTGCCAACACATTGATTAAAGCTCCAATTAAAAATAAATTAAATCTTTTTGGAAATGAAATCTGCAAAAATATAATTTTCGGCACGTGTCTGTAGGAAATGAAACAAATATGAAATATTATTTTTTCTAAAAAATAAATTCAAGAAAAATTATTTTATGATCTTTTACACTCTCTATATTATTAATCCAATAAATCAGTTTTATTTTAAGGCAAGTTTTGTTTAATATGAACAGGATATCCATTCAAATCAGGGCCACACGGCTAATTTGTAAACCTTTAGTAAGACACAGATATGCTAAAATGGTCTAAATGGAAAATGATTATATT
>JAPMOR010081286.1:113580-146317 GCA_026543865.1 Argiope aurantia | reverse complement strand
TTTTTTTTTTTCATTCTCGTAATTGTGAATTTTGCATTTCATTGTAAATTTTCAAAGCATCATTCGTTTAATTTTGCCGGTTACGATGAATTTTATTATATTAAATTAGAATTATAATTCTAATGCAGATTCATTTCAATTCTAAATATAAATATTATTTAATTATTTTAATTATAATATTTTCTCTCGCCTTTTTTATATTTCCTTGTTTATTACATTTCTTTGATTTGTTATTTTTACTTTAATATTGTATAAGTTTATATACAAAAAATATAATTCTATTGATTAAAATGTTTTTAAAAAATTATTAATAGAAAAATAATCGCTTCTCTGAAAAACGAATAAAATATTTTGTCTTCATTCAAAGCCGATAATAAAACTTATTTAAAGTTTTTTTTCTTCCAGAAATAATGCATTTATATTATTACTTTCTCTTATACGAAGTGTACAATTTGGTTACAATAAATTTATAGATTTTATCGGATTTCGAACAAAATACATTCAGTGGTTGTCTGTCTGTCGTAAATACAAGTGAAAACAAATATCTTCAAAAATTAAAAAGCTATATAAATAAAATTTGGTGCACGGATTTAGCACCTATAATGTAGATATGTATGAAATTTTAAACGAAATCCATCGAAGTGTTTCTCGTCTGTCTGTCTGAACTTTCGCATGCATGTAAACTCGATAACTTAAAAATACAAAATCTTAGATAAATGAAATTTAGTCCATCGCTTTATTATCCAAAGTGTAGATTCTTAAACTTTAAAAATCTTTCAGTTTCAAAATATACCGGTATATTATTGTCTAATGCAAGTATACAACATATTACAAACCTAAGGCAAGAATTTGTTGTTTCTGATGGCACTTGTCAAAGACAAGCTCGCTGACTTAGCGAATTTAAGCAGAAATTTTTGCGTCTCTTGTTTTTCACTAGCGCCATCTACGACTTAGCTACTCACGCGTCACAATCCTTTTTATGGGGCGGACTTCATACATGCATTTCATTCATTCAACCACAGATCGTAATTTAGACCTGAACCAGAGAACCATCATCTCTGATTCAGTACTTCCACTGGTATTATTCTCGACATGGAGGAATTTGTGACCACGACAGATTTATACGTGCTCCAGCCACCACCATACACGGTGAGTCTTCGGCTGGCGGTTTCGAACTCGCAAGCCAAGGGATGCGAATCCAACCAGCCTATCCCTGCCTCAGGCAATAATTTAACGTCATTTCCCTCACTTATTAAGTAAGACTGTATATAATGTTTGAAAATTCATACTATAAAATATTTAATATTGTTAGATCGAATCATGTCCATGGCAAGAACATATCCTTCTGGCTGTTAAAAAAGAAAATTAGCAGAAAGAAAAAAAAGAAGAAACACTAAACTTCAAGTAGATGTGTTTTCTTGTCTATGAAATTTTTCTGGCATTGAAATTGCTTCGACTTCAAAAGTTACAATTCAACTGGAGAAAAAAGATGCACACAATATTGTAAAGGAAATGCAGAAACTGAAATTCGTCGAAGAACTGTAAATTTATACGAATATGATCGAATCAGAAAATAACGATGAAAATGACAATAACATATTTCATCAAGTGAATGTAAGTGATCCATATTTAAAACGAATAAGTTCAGAATGTTGTGTTAAAATTGGACCTGTATAACATAAAGGATGTTTCGCAAAGAATCCTGAAGATAGATCATTTTCCACTACGTATTATTAAAAAAAAAATGATGAAACTTAGTTTCCCAGATGGTTAATGTATTCAAAAACGCAAGACTCGATATTTTGTTTTTATTGTATACTATTTTCGAAAAGATTTGGAAATGAACAATCTACACGATTTATAAGGGATTATAAAAACTGGAAATAGCTGCCAAATGTAATTCAAGATCATGAGCATTCTACTGGCCACTTTCATTTGTTTTTTGTTTGAAAGAATTGCGAAAACGACTAAATTTATGTTCGACTATTGATGAAACAAATCAAGTTACTATAAATAAACGGGGAGATTTAACTATTTCAAAGAACGTGATTGATTCTTATTTTAGCATGTAATAATTTTTCCACTTCGAGGAACCCAAGAAATAATAGTAGCCCCTAATAATGGAAATGTTTATTTATTTAATCGAATTATTAATTAAATATGATTGTGTGCCAATGGATCATATAAACAGAATAAAATAATTCAGAAAGTAAAACTATGCATCATTTAACACATAGATCACAAAAACAAATTATTTCTGCGTTAGGAAATGAATTAATAAAATTAAAAACGGTATAAAACATCCACGTACTATAGTATCTAAATGTACTCTTGACATTTTCCATAAGGAACAGATTTCAGTCATTATTAGGTAGGCAAATTTTGAGCTGGCGTCCTGGCATAGGGGTAGCCAGTCTTCCCCATGATCTGGGCGTCCCGGATTCGAGTCCCAGTTTGGACATGTTCTTCTTCTTCTATCTGTGAGAAGTGTGAATTTTCCCTCCTGTAAAAAGAGGGTTGTGCAAGCAAATGCGACGTATGTAAGACATACTCTTAAGCCCTAATTGGCGCTACTGAAAAAACAAGAAACGCTCACTCGGCTGAAATCACTGACAGATAACTGTCAGCGGGTTTGTAAAGTACCACAAGTCGCAACGCAACAACACACAAAATTTGACGAAAAAGATTAACTATAAATGAGTCATTTACAGGGTTTATAGAAATAAATTGATGAAACTGGAGAAGGACTAGAAAAAATTCTATTGAAAAGGATAAGAAAGCTTGATATGATGAATTGTACAGAACAGACATACGTAAACGGTAACAACATGAAAGGTTTGGTTTGGTTTGGTTATATTAACGTCCCGTTTGAAGCAACACTAGGGCTATTTTGGGACGGACCTCGTAATTTTGAACCGCGGTCAGATGACGAGGACGACACCTGAGCTGGCACCCCCCTCTCCACACTACACCACACCAGTACAACATATCTACTAGAATAATTGCTTTGAACGCTAAAGCAATTTATATGATTTCCCAATTACATTCTTTTAATTTATTAATTTGTGATGCCACTTCCTGCAACACATATTGTAATTTTTTTTTTTTTTTTTGATATTGCAACATTTATATTGCTTATTTTCTGTAACTACAAAAAGCAGGGAAATTCTACAGAAACATTACTCTTAAACCATTATGTGACACTTGTTGGGAAACCAAAACAGATACGATATAAACAATGTATACACAGTTTGAATAAATTTGTAATATCCTAAAAGAATTTGTTGGTGCAAATACCACTCCCGAAGCTAAAAGTCTGTGGGATTCAATACCAGAAGTGACATTTATTTTATGTTTAATAGGATTATTTGCAATATTGTCCAAATTTATCAATATCAATAAATTATTTAGAACAAAAGCAATTATTTAATTGGTGTTAGTGTGTAATTTGAATATTTCAGAACATTTTTCTAAAAACGAAAAAGATTATATTCTGAAAAAGCAAGTTAAAGTTAGAAAACCCGATTGAGGTCTTCAGATGCTATTTTTTTAACAGTATAAATTGATACCGTTATTACACAAATAGAAGATAGATTTAAGAGTGTTTCAAATTAATTCATATTTTCAAAATTAATTATTTCAGTCATTAGAAAAAGTGCTGAGCACCCTTTCAGCAAATTAAAAATTAATAAAGAATTGACTTCGGTCAATCATTGTGCACAGAAATCTTAAATGTACTAGCTATATTAAGCACCAAAAAGGAAATTGAAAAAAAAAAAGAATTGTATCTGAAAAAAATAATTTTTCCGAAATAATTAATAGCAAAAATAAAATCACGCATTAAATAAACTTGCAGTAGGGATACATGTTCGTGTTCGTACTTTTTTTTTTTTTACTTTACAAAAGGCCCCTTTATAGAAAAGCCTGGTTCTGTGTGCGGGACTCTGAAAATGCAAATTTGAATATTCGTGACGTCCGCGACCATGCTCATTTTTATACGGGAAAGTATTTATTTACATAATTATTTTTAAGCAATTATTTAACTTAAAAACAACTTTCTTGTCATTTCCCTAAAATTATCGAAGCATCTATGACTAGATTTTATGAAATCGTCATATTTCACTACTTTATTGATTATAGAACGTAAAATAAATTTAATTTAATAAATTGGTCTGTATTTTATTTCTAATCATAAGGCTGAAAGCAATTTTTATGTTATTTCTCTCAGTTATTTCCAAAACCATCATTAAAAAATATCTAAATACTTTATTCTTGAATATGAATACTGAACAAAACTTGTTTTTAATTTTCCTTACCATTACTTGACCTTCAATAGATTTGTTTTGTAATAAATCCTAAGATCTGTATATTATACATTTCAGCACTATCACTTCAAAATTTGCTTTATCTTGGACAGCCTAAGTATAACCTTGGAATCGTCACAAAGATTGCCGAGAAAAAGGAAAAGGAAATTTATAAGGAAATCAAATTCCTTTCCTCCACGAGACAAAAGAATACTCACGTGAGTATCAAATCGTTTGCTCTCAAGACTTAAAAATTACTACGAATTGACATCGCCATAATTTTCTCGAAATTTCAGTCGGGTTAGAGAATAATATTCTCACTTAGTGAAGAACGTTTTTATTCAAGTCATTTCTATTTGAGTTTCCTCAGTTTTTTTTAAATAAAAAAATTTTTTCTTTCGGATGAAAGAAAGGAATTAAAAAAATGATTTTAATATAATTTAATATATATATGAAAATAAATACTTTTAAACGAATTAATATGAGCGAATTTGACTTATTATTTCAATTTATTATGAACGAATTTGACTTATTTCAATTTATTATGAACGAATTTAACTTATTATTTCAATTTATTATGAACGAATTTGATTTATTAATGAATGATTTTAAGATTAATTTGAATAGTATAAGATTTAAAAAGATTGTTTTTATTCGAATTATTTCTGTTTGAGTTTCCTCTGTTTTTTTTAAATAAAAAAAATAAAATGTCTCTTTCCAATAAAAAATAGAGGATTTAAAAAAATGATTGTAAATATAATTCAATATGTATATATGAAAATAATACTTTTTAAAATGAGCGCTTTTCATTTATTATGAACGAATTTGATTTATTAATGAACGATTTTAAGATTGATTTAAATAGTATAAGACTTAAAAAAGATTATTTTTATTCAAATTATTTCTGTTTTTTAAATTAAAAAAATATTTCTTTTGAGTAAAAGATAGAGGAATTAAAAAACACATTGTTTGTAAATATAATTCAATATATATATCAGAAAATAAATGCTTTTAAACGAATAAAAATAAACGATTCTACTTTACGGTCTAAGATTAATTTGAATAATACATTTTACACCAATAAAAAAAATAAACGGAACATCACTTTAAAATACGTTGTATATGTTGATTTGAAATAAATTTTTTTCTTTCTTTTTTTGATTTAAATAAAAGAAATGGTTCTACGTATATGCAGCTTTTGATGGAAATTTGAAAGCCTGATTTTTAGAGATCCGTCATTAATTGAATTCAATTTTTTCTTTCCTGAATCTATTTCGAAATTTGACGCAAAAATACACAACTATTAATTATTTTTTTTTTTAGTTTAAAATACGCATTTTGAAATTTCCAATTGCTCTTAATTTATTGCATTCCGTTTTGCAGCATGTATTGATATATTTTATATACTTCTCAGCACATTGTTAGGGATGCATCGGTAATATAATACAGAATTTATAAATTGGCTTAATTAAAAAAATCGATTTACTAGTTTCTTTCAATCGAGAGGTCTATTTAACGTTAACTAATTGATGAAAAGAAATTTAATTTATAATTTAATTATGTAGGCTATAAAAATTGTAGAGAGCGAAATTCAGAAATTTGGATAATTTCGAAATGTAATTAGTTCGTTTGACGTCATAATCATGTGAAAAACTTAATATAATGTCATTTAATATCTTTCTGCACATTACTCTTTAACGGCAGCTTTTTTTCTTCCTTTGACTCCAGAATGGATTCCAGAAGTGAATTAATATGGTGCATTCCATGTTTATTGCTTAAGCATAAAAACGAGCCAATCATATCACATGACGTCACAGACAGGAAGGTCAAAGAATTTTTCTATCGACTAGACGCAATGCATATTAAAATGTGTCAAATTTCTTATATATATACAGCGAGAATAACCGTACACGAGGAAAGTAGTACAAAATGTTTTCTTCCGCAACTCATTCAAGGTGATATTTGCTGTTGAAGATTGAAGTACAATAAGTTCTAAATGAAAGTATAGCGTTGTGTCTGTCACTCGGTATTTGCATTATTGAGAAAGAGACAATCCGAGAAGCGCTAAAAGTGACCTTACATTTTTGATACTTAACAGTCAAGTTAAGGCTGCAATAGTTTCCAAAATATAGCAGCAATTTCAATTTAAAAAAAAAGCTTCTTTTCAATAATTTTAAGATTATTTTTTTTACAGAAATGTTATTTATGTTACTATAAAGGATATCTCAAAGGTCTCTGACATTCTATTATATGTTTCCTTTGTTTTAGAGGAATGAGAGGAAACTGTGTCTAAGCAATATGGCATACGACAATGGCCGGGCAGTTCAAATCGTAAAATGGCTAGCATTTTATTGCTTTAATTACTTCAGGGGAGTACTACAGGGTTATAACTTCTTGGGAGTATCGATTCTGGACTTTAAGCATGTTGGTCTTTTATCGCTGTCCCATTCCTCACCCCTCTCACACGAAGTGAACATTTGTTGCTAGGTGGAAAAAAATGAAACGAAATGAAGTATTTTCTTCAGTTTACCTAGATTGCTCGAAAATGTTTCATTCATTTTTAAAAATAGCGCCTTGAACACAAACTGTAGATTATAAAAATCTGTTTAAGATTAAGACGTTCAGATGAAGATGATAAATTTTGTTCAGTAGTGAGTAATAATCCTTATTAATGTTCCGATAATTAAAAAAAAAAAAACTTTGCGCGTCCAAAAGACAACGCATGCAATCTAAGAAGCTATCTAAATAAACACACTACGCAAAAAATATTTATTTTTATGAGAGCGTTCCATCTAAATTTGTATGTATTTAACTGCCCACGTTTCAAAACGAAATGGCTTTCATATGTTTTCTGAATGGGATATTAATTCAACTATATTAAAATTTAATTGAAGAAAGAGTTGCAGTGTCAAACTTTGTATTTAATAAATAACATAATTGCGCATTAAATAACTACAAAATAAATTGCAAGAGAAATATAAGAAAAAGATTGAGCATCGTCGCTCCGAGATTTCAAATCCAAATAGGATTTTGTAATGAAGAAATTTCAGGGAATTCAGAAAGCGTTTTTCCATAAAATTCCTTTCTAAAGAAATTGGACTTTGAATTACATAATTATTTTGCACTTGATATATTGTCACTCTCTAATAATGAACGATGTATTTTTTAGATGCAATGAAAGATACATCAATTTTATGATTTATTATCCCCAATAACTGAAAAAAATTCTGCTATGTAATAAAATCTACATAATTGATGAGAATTACTGCTGCTCCATTTGCATATTAAAATAATTGCCTATTAAGCTAAATGTTTCAGCAATTACGTTGTATACTTAAAAAAAAAGATTTTACAATCAAAGAGTCTCTACATAATCTTTTTTGATGACTAAATACCATAGATATAATAGAGACAAACTAAAATTAATATTCCACTAATTTAGGACAATAGCATAATCTCATGAGTTACTCTTTAAGAGTAAATACTGGCATATAAACTACTTTTTTGTAATAATTATTTCAGAAGTTGAAAGATGAAGTTAAAATCAAGCAAAAGTACTGAAGTTTAACAGATATTTTAACTATTTAATTGAATGTTTTAAGAAAAAATGAAAAATAATGAATAGTAGAAACTTTACAATTACTTAGAAATGGGTCTCAAAACAGTAAGTGCAAATTTCATGTCGTAAATGTTTAGTAATGTAAAAGTATTTTGAAGAAGTCATTAAGACAGTTTTACAAAATATTTAATTTTTAGTTAACATTAATCCCAGCAAACCAGCTGGTCATTAAAAAAGTAGAAAATAAAAGATTTTTGAGAAAACAATTATCTGATCATTTTGACAATATTATAATTAATCAATGAGAGGATCTAAAATCAATGACAGGCATGTGAGTAACATTCAATAAATAATGTACTGATTATATATTTTAAAGTTTTTTTTTTTCCTTCCAAAGAAAGCATTGCTTTTCCCCCCAAAAAGAATTAAAAAAAAAAAAAAAAAAAACCCTCTTTCCTAAGTTTATCTTTAATAACAATTCACAAAATACAATTTTTAATACTGATTGCACCCTCTCTCTTTTCTACAACAATAAGAATTTTCTTTCATGCACACCAGCAAGAATTGATCTGTTTTCATAGTTAAGAGGAAAAGTAATGATTCATAATTTTGTTTTTGATTATTTTACTGCTATATTTTTCGATTGCACCCTTTAAGTCATAATTATCAAAATTATAAATATATTCTTTTGTATTTTTCTGCGAGTTTCCACTAATAATAATCATGATAAATGATTTAAAAAGATTTGACAAAATCAAACAGAACATACACGCACGCAATAAAATGATTGAATCTATAAACAGTTCTAAGGCTTTTAATATGTTACATAAATATCATTACATGAAATGAAAATATGTAACAAAATATTCAAGATTGGTAACACAACTTTGAATAAATGTTTTAGCAATGATTCAGGAAGCAATAGTAAATACTTTTAATGTTTGTTGTATTGTCAGAGCTGTTTGTGATGTCGATGCACCAGGTGTCCTCTCATTGTGATGGCTAAATCCAGCAACAATTGTTTTCTAGCCAAATTTAAAAAGGTTAAATCAATAATTGAGTAGAATTTAAGTATAACAGAAGTCATAAAATCAATAAAATAACTAATTTATTTCACAACATTTTTGACGCTGTCAATTATTGAATAATAAAGAATTTTTTAGTAACTAAGCATTTTCATTAATAAATTAATATGTATGTAATTAAAAATATGTGTTATAGAAATAGGTTCACTTTTTTGAACACCTAGCAATCAACAAATCAAGAATAGCCCTGGGTATCAAACATAAATGTAAAGGTTTAAAAGGTTATCAATTACAAATTGTTTTATTAACAAGTGATGTAACAAGTATTAATACTTTTTGAAGTGTACATTTAATTGAAAGCATTTCTTTCTTTTAAAATTCTATAATAATGATTATCATATAGTAAATGCAGAATCCAAGTGTCAAATTTTTTGTTTTAAGCTACTATTTAACAAAAAGAAAAAACGATCACATTTTACAATACAAATAAATGCAAAATAATTTTTGCATTTATTTGTATTGTAATTAATACAAATAAATGCAATAATGCGGATAAATGCAATAGTTTTTGCATTTATCCGCAATTCAAATTTTACTTTTAGAAATACGAAATTTTTTATGCATTTAAAGCTATACAAACATGAGTTAGAATATAATAATCAAAATCAACATAACTGCATCAACAAAGCATGAAAAAATTAACAAAGTATGTTACATGATATGCAATTAATTTAACATGCAGCATAAAAGAATGTGCTATGTGGAAGAAATATGCGAGTGCAGAAATGCATATATTAGTAAAATCTTTGGAAATCAATTCTTACATAAAATCAAAACAACTAGAAATATAATATAAATCAGTACAAAATTACTAAAAAATGAAGGAAAAATAAAAAGGAATTTGAATGTTTTGATATCAACTAACTACTATATTGTTTATAACTCATCTGAATCAATAAATCAGTTCTACAGCTGAAGTATATATATTCGCAAACAAGCAATACTTTTAATGGAATACATATACACTCATTTTTCAAAGAAACTAAAAATAACTTTTTATATAACATATTTCTTTGATGTTAGAAAAAAAGAAGCCAAAAAATTTTCAAAAACATTTTGCTTATAAAAGAGGCTATTAATAATTATTAAAGGAGCTGATTTGATGGAAAGATTATCTATGCACCATCAGGATTCCTTTTCATCAAAACATAGTCCAAAATCAATATTGAAAGCAGATGTTTCAAAATTGAAACACTACTATACACTCATTTAAAAGATTTATAAGGCATCAGAATATATATAATAAGGGTGTAGAAGTTTGGGCAACTCAGGTGCAGGCCTCATTAGTGGTTTAGATTCAAAATTACGAGGTCTATCGCTTTTAAGCCATATCTAAAAGATTATAAAAATGCCCAAATAAATGGCCAATCAAGATTTGGCTCTGTTACAATGATTTAGTTTCTCAATTTTATAATACAGAATACTGATATTTGAACATTTCTTTTAGTCATGATGACCATATAAGAGTGCAGAGAATAAATTACATTCTTTATTATTTCTATAGTATTATAAATATAAATGCTGTAAAAAATAAAGAAATTGGAAAATTAAAGCAGAAATGCTGCTTTCCATCATAACAATGAAGATGAAATTCTTAAAATAATGAATGAAAATTGTGACAAATTAATAAAAAATGTTTAAAGAACAGTTGCATTTGATGTTCTTTTTTAAAGAAAAAATTATAATTTCCTGAATGTTTCATTATTTAAGATTAAATTCTCATTTGAAAACTTGTATATTATATTAAAAATGTATTATTTTGGAGAAAATGCTAAGGGGTAAAAACAAATTTTATGACAAATGGAAAAATGACTAGTAAATATAGCTATCATTATTTTTCATAGCATTTTATAATATAAATATTCAATATTTCAAAGTATAATAAAGTAAAACAGATTGAAAAATAATATTTTGATAAAAATAATTAATAATAGTAATAAAAAAATTACATAAATTTATTTCCTTATTTATAAATAAACATGAATAATAAATGAATGTTGGTATTCTCATACAAATTGAAAATAAATATAATATAAAAAATGAAATACATATATTTTAAGTTAATTCATTTTTACTTCAAAGTATAGTTTATTGTTAGGTTCTTAAAAAACATGAAAAAAAAATCAAAAGTCACTTGCTAATGAAACTCTAAGAAAAGCATTAAAATATTCTAAAATTTGCAAATTAACTATAAATTAAACCGAATTGAAGACCTTTTTTTTTTTCAGGATAAACCAACAGTGCACATTCAAATTTTACTTCATAATATAAATATATGCAACATTGTATATCGATGAATATACAACTGCATCAATATCTCACTGTACATGGAAGACATTTAGTACCACTCTAAAAATAAACAAAATGAATGATAAAAGTTTGAACGAAAAGACAAATATTGCACTAGATTATTTTGATTGGACATATGCACTAAAGATATTTTGTTTTATAAAAAACAATAAAAGTTTGATTGCCTTCAAGTTTGAGCTATTAGTTATTTCAATTAAAAAATTTAGTCACTAGTCCTATTACTTATACAGTGTGCATAAGCATTTCTGATTTTCACACAATTTATTTGGTCAAATTTTCAAACAATTTTACAAATTGTAAAATAATAGCTTGCTAAAATGTATTGTATACATAGAAAAATAGCAAAAAATGTAAAAAAGTTTCTTGACATTTTATTTAAATGCTTTAAATGATAAAGCCAAACCTGTAACAGATTTCAAAAGCAAGATATAGATAAAATGTCAAATGTTTTTTTTTTTTTGGCAAATATGAATGACAATGAAGTTCATACACAGTAAAATATGGTAGTATTGTGCAACTATATTGTATAGTATAGCTATAGAGTGCCTTATGGTTTGATACATTTATAATATTTTGGCACACATAGCTACAAAACTTTGCTTTTATATTTTTGATGCATGAGAAATGTGATAGCAAGAAATTCAAACACTCACAATTAGTTTTTAAAATAACGAAATGTAGCATAATGCTGTATGAGTTGACAATGGAGCAGATATATATATTTTTAAACCACACAATAAAGCAACACCAAATTCAACAATTTAGAGCATAATTTAAATAAAAAATATCCATACTTTTTTCAAAAAATAAATGCAAATAATATAAAATGCATGGAACATTTATTAATGATATATGCAAATTGAGAAATCACTTAAACCAATTATGCTAATAATAAATTGTATTTGTGAAATAATAAAAGAGACAACTAATTTATAAACAAAATGATGACATTAACATTAATACAGTCTTAGTAATTTGTAAGATAAAACACTTCGTGTATTTTTTAAATCATCAAAAGGTTATTTATACTTTTTTAAAAAGGAAACCAGCTTTCAACAATCTTATTTCATAAAGAAAGAAAAGTTATCAGTAAATTTAGTATAAAATTTTGGCAGTTCTTAGTATAATAAATTTAATTTCATTATACTATTCATATCTAAGCAATTTTAATACTGTTTAAGCTGAGCTATATTTCATATAATTTGCATAAAAATCTAACGTATCTGAACAATAGCATATGCAAATGCACAGCAGGAAATTAACAGTAAAAAAAAAATCTATTTCATAACAGACTTTTTAAAAATGTTTTCAAAAATTTATCAGAAATTAAAAGCTTAATTTTTGATCAAGTATAAAAAGATACAAATACATAAAAAATTATTATCCTCCAAGCATTAATTATAACTAAAAAAATGCAGTAATTATTTTAATCAAAACTTTGAAAACTTTTTCCATTCTTAATCTTTTTTGAGTGCGAAAAAAATTGCGATTGTAGTTTCTTCACAAAGATTTGCTATGAATCTGTGGAAAATTGAATTCGAACTTTGTCCGACTTGATATAATAAATAAGAAAATGAAATTTAATACAGCTATTTATTAAATTTCAATAACAGTTTTCAAGTTAAGATAATTTTAGAAACTAATTTTTCTTACGAATTTTGAAGAATATGTAACAAGAATCTATAAAAATTCACAATGAAAAAAAAAAAAAGAGACAAATTATATGTATATATTAGTAAGATATATCTCACACACTGAAACACAAATTTTAAATATCAAATCTGAGTAAACAATTTTTTTCAAAATTAAAATTTTGTTATAATAACTTAGTCCTCTAATTCCAAACACTGACAATTCTGGCTAATGTTATACGTTTGACTTAGCATCAGAAATATGTATATTATATGGCGTTTTTAAAGCCACATTTAAAAAGAAGCAATGTTAATAATATTTATAACTGTTTTTTATGAAACTAATTTTGTTTTACATACTGTTGGAATAAAAATCTGATATATTAAACAGACATTCATTTTTGTTTTAACCATATCATTCAAAACAATCTCAGTAAGGAATAATTTAAAATTGATAATACTTTTAGAGTTTAAACTGCAATACAAACCAATTATCAAAATAATCAATCTCTCAGGTAAAATGGAAAGAACATTTCTAAGAAACTATTAATTATGAAATAAAAACTGTAAAAATAATTTTAAAAATTAAAGCCATAACTTTTATAGTTACACATTTTAGTACATTATAAAATTAAAGGCCATTTACATATTTTTAAATGATAAAATGTATGAGGATTAGGATGTTTAAACTTCCACAAAACACCACACAAATACACGGTGGGTAAAATATTCTACACAAGCAATCATATCATGAAAAAATGAATTTGCAATATTTTAAACACTGAAGTTTTAAAATTTTGTTAATTTTTACATTCTTTTTAAAATTCAATTTTCTTATAATTTTTGCTTTCCAATATAATTTCTGTATTAAACTTAACAATTAAGAATTTGAATCTACATAATTCCAAAAATTAAGAGTAACAACACCTTTTGTAGATTTTCATAAATGTTATTATATAGCTAAAAAAAGAATTATGAAAAACAGAAGAAAAAAAATCAGATTTATTCTCTAAAGAAATATACTTATAAAATTTTAGGATCTATTCCATAATCATTTAATTTAATTAATGGGAAATAAATACTAATGATTAACTACTTCCATTTGCTTACATACATATATTTGTATATATATAACAACTTCTACATCTCCTTTTAGCAAATGAGTCATCAGATATATAGGAGTTTAATATCAATAAAACTGTAATGATATCTCCAATACATCAAAAAGTAACGTATTTCAATATTAAATACACATTTTAACTGTACATAACCTTCTAAAACATCAATTATAAAAGAAATTTACATTTCAAGAATTTACACGTCTTGTATACATATAACATAAGTAAATTCCATCAAAACTGTATTCTCTCTTCGTTAATACTGTTAGTTGCAGGACTAAGGATCTAGCACCCAATTAGTTGGAGCCCAATCAGGCTCTGTCTCCACTCTTTTTACAATTGACAAAAGTTCTTTGAATGACTTGTTAATTTCTTCATTTACTAATGTGGCATTAAATCGGTATCCATATACCCTTTCAATATGCCAACTATTGTCAATGATATCTTGCAGCTCTCTATCCTAAATAATAATATGGAAGATTACATGAGCAAATATTTAAAGAATATCATCAATCATTTTATAGTTGATTACTAAATTTGTTTCTTACAATTCTAATATGAAGAAGATAATTTTTTTTTGTTAAATTTAAACAATTAAAGTATGTAATTAATTAAAATTCAAATTACATTTTCCTTGTACTCTTTCCACTTATGTAAACATATTTTCTTGGCATAGTAAAATATAGGACTGATGCTTTTATATTTTTCTTCAATTTAATTCTATTTCAACAATTTTCATTAAATAATTAATCAATATTAGCAGTTCTACATCAAACTAGGATTGCACATTCACCATTTTCTTACTCGCACATAAAAAAAGTCAATGTTTCTTTTCTGTAAAAAAACCTTCAACCATCAAATGTATCTTATTGAGCTCGGATAATATTTTATAATATTGCCAATATAAAGTTTATCAATCTAAAACTAATAATCATTATATTAAAATAATAGTATATATGTAGACTGTAGATAAATCTTTTAAAAGAAATTAAGATACTTGTGAGAGATATAGCTACTTTAGAGTTTCAGTATTAAGCTTAAATATCGGTGAAAAGAGTAGTAAAAGTGCTCTATTATACTGGAAAAGAAAGTGCAAAGCTGTTACAACAGCACTAAGCTGGAATAGCTTGAAAACGCATTTTATAGAAGACAGTATCCGCATTTATTTGACTTTCAGTTATTTATTTTGATTAGAATTAATACTCTTCAGTAATATTTATAAAAGTTTTTACAAGATCCATGATTTGAGTATAAATCAAGATTTTACAAAACCAGACACTGATAACTAAAGTCATAAGTGACCTAATTATCTGTATTTTATTATCTTATCAAAAGTCATGATTTTCTTTTGAATAAGCTTTATTCTTCATTATGCTTTTTAAAAAAAAAAATCCAAATCAACATGTCACCTAAAGATAGTAGGTTAGAGTCAAAATATAAATTCGGTTTAGTATAGAAGAGAGAATAAATTTCATCCTTTTACATCAATTTGAAAAATTACATCCTAAAGTGTACATTACATATACATCTATCTGGTTGAAAACAAAACTGTCATCTAAACTAATCAAGTATTGAATCTTTATAAGCCCATCAAGAATCTGAACTGAATGAATGAAAGAATTTTTCAACACAGAATTAGATATCCCATGCTATCAAATATGATAAATAAAAGCAATTTCAGATATTTTCTGGAAAGTTCCATAAAAATTATTTTATAATAATGTTTCTTGAAGACATTTATTGAAGTAGTTTTTGGCTAGACATTTAGAAGTAATTCAATGGAAAAGCCTGAAACTGAATCCTGGATTGGCAATATAGTAGCATAAGGTAAATGCGAGCTAGTATTTTAAAAACTGTGAAATATTTAAAAGCAAGGCTAGATTATGATAGTGATTATGGCAACAGACATCTGATTCTATTTGGTTTGGGATGCATGCTTATGCATTCACTTTACAGACAACAAATCAGGTATGGGTTTTTCCAAAGCAAGATAAAAACTTTTTGCATGACCACATTATGATTTTTGAACAACCATGACGCTTTTATGCGAATTCTATAGGCAATTCAAAATTTTTAACCATCTGAATATTTGCCAAGATTAAGAAAATTTATTGTCTTAAGGCAATTATTTTTATTTATTTATTTATTTTAAAGAAAAGATGCTATATAGGATGAAAATTCTAACCTGCTTTAACTAACCTATGTGCTAATACAATTGCATATGATTTGATAAAAGAGATTTTTTGTATATAAAATAATCTTACTACCTAGATTAACAGGGCCTAAAAATTTTAAAATATTCAATTTGATTACATTATGAAACTTACAGTAAAACCTCGTGAATAATTTTCATCAAAAGAGGACTGAGCATTATTTCTTGTTTCCTTGAGCAATTCAAAAGGTGGTGGCTTAACAAAAATAACGTAAGGCTTCAATTCCGCAGTGCACAGCAACTTCAAAGCCTAAGTAGTATCAGAGAAAAATAAATTATCAAATAAATTCATTTCTGAAATATTTGATCAATATCAAAAAAATATTACCTATAACATTTTTTTATTTAGAAAATTAAAATTTTAATCTTTTTAAAAAATATAAAGGGAACTCAATAATTTAAAGAAGTAATGAATAATAATGTAAGCTAGCTGCAAATTATATTAATAATAACTTCAAATGCATGTATGGAATAAAGAAAGAAGAGAATTAATGTTTTGGATACTTGAAGCATTACAAAGGTGAAAAAAATTAACTAGAAAAGAGGGAGAATTTTCATTGTTTATCAATTCTATTGAGTATAAAACATAACTAATGAAGATTTGAGACTGATGCGCTTTGAAAACACACACACAAAACTTTTCAAATGAAAATTATGCAATGGCTGGATTACATGAGAGGACAATATTTGCATAGATACAAATGATATAATCAATCAATCAAATATTTTGGAAGAATGAAGACAGAATAAAATGTAATCTACCTCTGAGTTAATCTAATCATACCTACATGGCAGAAGTTTCTGATCAATGTTATAATCATATACATAAAAGCAGCATATGATGTATCAAAAATAGTGATAATAATCAGAGAAAAAATATTTAAAATGAGTCACTTATAAAGTTTATTTTCATGGACCAAAATTTTATAGCTAATTAATTAATGATGTTATTTACCTGTGGATGAGGATTTAAAATGCAAACACGCCCTGATCTGACAATTGTGAAGACTGATTCTAAACTTGTTCCATACAAATTTCCTTTATATTCACCATATTCAACAAATTTTCCTTCTCTGATACCTTGCTCCATAACTTCTCGAGAAACAAAATAATACTCCTTCCCTTCCTCTTCCCAACTTTTAGGAAGCCGGCTCGTATCTGAAGAAATTAAAACAATATTATATATATATATATATGATTTGCACAAAATAAAAGTAAATAAGAAATAATAATTAAAAAAAACCAACAAAACTTCTTACGTGGAATAGTAGTTTTATAGTGCACAGGATCATAAGATATGAGCCTCTGCTTTAATTCATTGCGACCAACACCAGGGGCACCTAAATAATAAATGAAGAATGTTTTAAAAAAAATCAAGATCAAATGCAAAGTAAAATATTTAATATAACTTATTTTATATTAAAATTACTTTAACAAAGTTGAGTTAATATTAAAGCAAAAAGTCCCAGAACTAAAATCAATTACATTTAACATGAGTACTTAGAGAAATATTAAAAACCAAAAATATCATTTATCATCTTAATCTTTATTGTCATATCACTATGAAGTAACGTTTTTGAAATTTCTTTTGCATATTTAATATTGAAATTTTTTCTTTGAAGTACCACCATGGAAATATTAATAAGTAAAGGAGTATCTTTTTCTTCAGGGAGTATTTAAAGGACGTAATATGAAACTGTTTAACAGTAATTATGATTAATGTGAACTTTAAAAGACTAAATATACTAAATTATCAGCACAAAATAAAACATAGTAGTTGTAAAAATTACAAGTGGTAATTAATAAATAAAATATATAAACGGATTTTTAATTTGTTATACGAGATTATAAAAAATTAATTCACTATACAATGAAATAATAATAGTGAAAATCACTATGGCTGGAAGTTGTGCATATAACACATTTGGTAAATCAATATAAATACATATATAATGTACAGAGAAAATTAAATGAAAACTAATTCAATACAATGATCATGAATAACATTTAATAGTAATTACCTATAAGAACAATAGGTCTGTACTTTCCAGGTACAGGATGTAATAATGCAACTTCTTCGTAAACAGGAATATCTTTGGCATCAGGATCTAATCAAACAAAGCAAATTTTGAATAATCTTAAAACACCAATATTTAAATTTACTAGTGGAAAAATGAAAGACAAACTGAGATATATTAAAATTGGGTATGTTTAATTCTTTATAGTTATTCTATCTGTAATATGTTTTGCTTCCAAACTGTTAAATTTGAATTATTTTTAAAAACTAATTTAACCTTTTCTAGGGCCGTGGGAAGTATGCTTCCCACCAAATTTATCAATATTTGTATGAAATTATGTAGGTTGGCATAAGTTCTGAGAAATTTTTTTAAAAAGACAGAAACTTAGATGCTTCATTTCTTTATCTCACACAAAATGATATGTCTTGATTTGTTACTTAATTATTAATTAACCAAATTAAATTTATCATCTAATAAGCTAAATGAATCCCTTTTCTTATTCTAATTTCAAGGTTAAAAATATTTTAATATAATATGATTAGAAAAAAATGGCCCTTTAAAGGGTTAACAAAAAAAATTTCAAACTTTTAATTTAAGCATCTACTCATATTTTTAAAAGAAAATATGTACATAATATACAGACATGAGATGCACTAGAACAAAGAACCATAAAACAATTAATATAGCAAAAGAATTATATATGCATATTTTTTATATTTTATAATTTCAAATTTTCACCATAGAAAAATGAAGAAACAACAAGGAATTTACCTATATAATTGTTGAAATTTCTGTCATTTTTACATAAGTTACCATTCTGAAAATTAGAGAGGCGTCTGAAATAACAACAAAAAAATTAATTTTAAATATAGATAAAATTATTCAATTTTAAATCAAGTTATTTTCTTTAATACCTACATTTTCAAAAGACTAGGACTAGGAATAATTCCAATTCTTAAATCATTGTCTAAGTGGGCCTGCCACCAGTCAGGATCCTGACGACTGACTATATGCAAGATATCACCCCTTCGGTAGGCAAGACCAGACTCTGGTTTTGGATTTAGTGAATCCAGCATGGGATCATAAACAAAGTTCGCTCTTACTTGATCAGAAGGTGCATGCTTTGGGGGCACTCCTGGGACAAGTTTAAAAGTGATTGTGCCTTCACGACATTGCTAAAGGAGAAGAAAGTTTATTAAATAAATGATAAAAGGACCTATTCATAAATAATAATAATAAATCGATTTCCCACTTTAGTAGTCTAATTTTTCAAGAAAAAAATTAGATTTTTGTTTTTGAATCTAAAATAAAAATAGCCCTTAAGACACTAAAGTTGGATCAAGGGAATAAAACTGAAAAATTCTTACCTCCTATTGTTCCAAATGTCAAGATCATGTAAAAGAAAAGGAGAAAAGATTGAATATATATAAAAATGAAACTCAATACACAAATTCATTAACACCAATAAATCAAAATTCTCAATGAAAATATATTTAAAAAAACTAAATTTTCAAAAAAAAATGGCTAAATGCATATTTAAGATAAGTCACATAATAAGAGTTCAAAAATATTGTATAAATACAAGAGAAAATACAAAGTCTACATTATAATAAATAATCTTTACAAATACTTTTGAAGACAGCTCAGGAAGCACAAAAGGTGAAAAATTATTTTATTTTCTTTATTTTTTTCAAAAAAATTCAGATTGTGTTTTTTACTAGTAATTTTTTTCACATCAAAACTATTTAAAAAGATATTTCTTTTTTTTTCATGTGGTTTTAATATAACTTACCAAAATTGCTAGAATGTCCAATGGACTCTTTCCTTTAACACGAATACCATTGACTTCTCTCAGCTCATCACCCACATTTATAAGGCCTGCAATGCAATGGAATAATATAAATTATTCTAACAAAATAACATTACATATACAATGCCAAGATTCCTCCATCCTTTTTTTACGAACATGAAGAAATGAAAATCAACTAAATTTGGGGACAAGTTTAAAAAAAGCCTGAACCAAACTTACATTTAGGAATCGATAAATAATGTTTATAGTTTTAAATATTTTAAATTTATTAAAAAAATATTTTTCATACTGTAATATAATAACAGTGATGAGGAATGTATAAGACAATTATTTTAAATACTGATCAGATATTATGTGCATTAATATAATCTCAAAAAGCCTGTAAGCTCTTTAATGGAAGAAAAAAATTACATTCAACCTCATTTGAGCAATGGGAAAAAAATTTACTTCATACTAAAAAATATTAATGAATACTAATAATTGGTAAATCAACAGCAATAGTACTGAATTTACAAAGTAGAATGATCCTGATCAATGTCATGCAAACTGAAATCCAAATTTCTATGAGCAAATAGAGAGTAATAAATTTTACAAATTCCTGTGAAAAATATAATGCATTTACAAAACTCTGGATTCCATAGTTTTAAGTCAAAGCTATTGATTTAAACAAGACTGTAGCACACAATAATAATAAAAGTAATAAATAAAAAAATCTTTACTCTGAACTTCTAGTCTTCATTTTCATTTAAAGTTGCAGTGGTCAATTCCTGCAATTTATAATTTCTAGTCAACAGTAAAAATGTAACTTAAACACATATAACTTCAAACTTTCTAATTGAATCACAATGGGCTCAACTGAATCATGTGCCTCAAATAGGCATGCAATTAGACAATTAGAAAGGTCTGAATATAATTTATCTGAATATAATTTTTTCTAAAGAAGAATAAATATAGCAAAAAATTTTTATTCTAAAAGAAAAACGGTTTAATGAGGTAAAATAATAGTGTAATAATTTTTAAAAATATATTTCAGATAAACTTACCACTGCGGTCAGCTACACTTCCTCTAACAATGCGGGATACAACAACGGCATCAGATGCTTCATCTATTTTTATAGTTGCACCCTGAAAATTATATATAAACACACAATTAAATCAACAATGTAACTTACTGAAAAAATACTCTTAATTCATCAATATAGGTTTCATTTCTTAAACAAATTATTCCTAAAATTGAATCAATGAATGCAAATAAAATATCTGAGAAATTTTTTCTTTCAGATAGAAAACTGTAAGACATATTAATATTTTTAAAATCAAATATAATATATCTCTTTGAATTTCTGATAATGTATGCTACCAAATATATAATCTCATTATTTCATTTTGATACTATACTAAAATTACACACTTTTAAAAATATATTTGAATTTCTGAATAATAACTGAAGGAAAAACTACGTTTTCTCATTGAATAATTTTGTATATTGGTTTGAGTCATAACTCGTACACACTTTCTTCTCAATTTAAAAATAAACGAAGAAATAAAAAAATATTGGCAAAATACTTTATATTATTTAAATGTGAATCTGATCATCTGAACTGTCAGATCTAAACCCTAAGCTGTACAACTAAAGAGATGCCATTTTTAACAATATATTCAAAATAAATTCAACAATATATTAATGATTATGCAAGCATATATATGTAAAATATTATATCAAATTATTGTGTAATTATTTTAATAGATGTTTGTCATATATAAAAAATTTAAACATTTTGAAACAAATAGGAGTTATACTTCACAAAGCATTAATACAATCAATATTTCACAATTCACAAAATTTGCATGTTTTACAATACCATTATTACATAACTAGGTTAATAATATCTTTTTAATCCATCTGTATGTACACTCCCATATTGGCTTAGCAGCCCAAATTAGTTATTTAATCAGCCAAGTTGAAAATCCATCACTAGCTCAAAGAGACAGTAATGAGTGCTTTGAATTAAATTAAATATTTTTAGATATTTAAATTAAATTTGCCATTAATGTCCTAAAAATAAAAAAAATATATATAATTCACACTAAATTAAATTTCATATGACCTTAGATGTAAGATTTTAGATTTACTCAGAGCTACTTAATTTAGCATATAACAAGTTATTTTTTTTCCTTTGTGAAGGATGAAAGAAACTGTCATTTAATAAGTCAGCATAAAAGAAGATAAAATTTAAAGTTTATTATTACAGAAATCAAACATGATAATTCTGAAAGCCCAATACTACCTAAGAAAATTGCAATACTCTATTTAAAAGATTAACATTTTATTTTTATTAAAATTAGATTCCTTTCATTTATTTGAATAAGTTTTGATAAGTCAATACATTCATTGTTTAGTCCAACAAATGATACAATGGTGATAGACTGAAAAATATCAATTTATTGTGGAATACATATTATGATGCTGGAGTCATGCTGAATAAAGACAGACTAAATCATAACTAACAAAACCGGGCATATAATATGACTAAATGAAAAACAAAATGATAGCAGGAACAGCATCTTGATCAAAAACCAATATCCAGAGAGAAATAGTAGGAAGAAAGCATATAAAATTATCTTTCAATTAATTTCTACAGAATGGAATTAAAAATCCTATATCTGCCAAATAGAATTTGTAATTAATGTGATTTTTTCATACATTACATGTACCGAGTCATGATATTTCTGTAATCAACAGAAAAAATACTCTTATTTACTACACGGAAAAATAGGCAAGATCACATGTAACAGGAAAAATTTATATAATCATATGTAATCAATTATTTTTCTGAAGTTTTTGATATGCAAATTCATACATTATTGAAAAATCTAATAAGTTATAACCTAAGGGGAAAAAAGATAATAAATTCTGAATAACATATGAAATGTGGGAATCAGTTTGTGAAAGTTCTTGAAGAATGAAAACTGAAGTATATTACAGATTAAAACATATGCTTACCAGTGGTTCAGTATTTTTAATAAGTTGAACAACTTTAACACTCTCGTCATCTTCATCTACTTCAAAAGGCACATCTGGTAAAGCTGGAAGAAAATCTTTCCTGGCTACCTGATCATGAGTTTGAAACAAAGCCTGCAATATAAAGGTAAACAGTATCATTTTTATACTCATCATTTTAACAGTATCATTAATTAAAGCAAAAATATTTTGAAACCTTCTCTACAATATTGACACTATTATTGACAAGAGCATATATATATATTTTTAATATATTTGCTAAAATAAGAAACTATTAAAAAAACAATGAAGAGCAAAAACTTATTCTCAGCACTACCAAGATATCGTTCTATTACACTTTGTATAATAAATACTTATTGCATAAATATTTGTTATTATATTTAATCAATATTTTTGAATAAAATTTAAGGAAACACAGACATGTAATTATCCACTTCTTCCTTTATTCATTATCAGAAATTTAATTTCTTCACTTATTGATATCAAAATCAAGCAAATGATTCTGAATTATAATATAAAACAAATTCTGATGTCAGTTTAATAGAGGAAACTAAAAAAATAGCATCTAATCGGTGCTTTGTTTTGTTATTGAACAAGAAATATCTGAATTTAGTTCAAAATTAAGAATTAGAAAATAGCCTAGCCCACAAGATTTATATAACCAGTTTATATCGCTTTACTCAATGATTTCAGTATTATTGCATTTTATTAAATATATAAATACAGAATATTCTTACAGACTGAGAGCTTCAGTAAGAGTCACAAGAGAAATATTTTGAATTTTATGAGATATTATTGTCCCAATTAAAGCAAATAGATTAAATACTTTAATGTTTTGTTAAATTAACATAAGAATTCCTTTCTATATTTAGATAATTATATAATTATATTGATTGTATGGTATGAAATAGTTTCATAGCAGTCAATTTATCATTTTTTTCCCAAATTGAATAAAAAATATTTTAATTCAGTAAATGAACCGTAGAAACCTGAGGCTACAATGTATTCATTCAATCTCGTATTTTAATTAATAAAATTATAGAATTTTATAGATTATAAAAAATCAATGGAAATAAATAAAAAAAGCATTTTATTGGATAATTAATCTATTTAAAGTGGAGTAACTTTACTTGGTAATGTTGAGAGGTAATAAGTTTTTTTTTTTTATTTGGAGTTATCAGTAAAATTATCAGTAAAATACCAAGATAATTAATAGAATTAATGGTAGTTTTATCAATTTTTTCCCCTAAATTAGGCATAAACATGCACTAACAAGCATGTTCTCTGTAACATTTTTAACAAAGAATCAGTTTTTAAAAATTGACTTTGAAATTATACAACAACACTAAACATTTGATTGGCTAATTTGCAGTAATACACATGAATAGATGCAATGATTTAGAGAAAGTTTGAAAATTAGTGAATAATTAAATTAAAATTTTACCTTTACATGAGGTTTTTCTAATAATTCTTTCAGTTCTTTTGAGTCTGGAGAGTTTACAGATGATAGTAAATCTTTAACCTGTAAATATACATGTAAGATATTATAAAAAGGAATAAATATAAAATTGTCAAAAACAATATTTTACTAAATTATGAAAAAAAGCATATAAATACTAAAGAATTCATTTATACTATTCAGATAATAACACCATCTATCTCAATTTTCCAAGTTCAAGAAAATGAAGAAATTGATTTTGTGTAACCTATTCTGATATCTGGTATAAACATGTGGTCAGATATTCATACCAAAAAATAACTAAAATAAAAAGGGGAGGGGGAGATAAAAAAATAATAAAATCAGTATTGGTTGCAAAAAAATTAATCCCCTCCCCATTCTAAAATTTGGAAAAAGAGATAGATTGTATTGTTCGTTATGCAGAAACATACTAATGTAAAGATGTAAGGCTCTAATTCATATGCTTATATTCAAATATTTTTGCCATTAAATACGAAATGAATATTTTAAACAAATAGTTTAGTAAATAAGTTTGTATAAAACTATAACTAAAACTGCTCAAATGAAAAATGAGATTCTTACATCATTTGATAATCTAATGACATCTTGATAGGTTGGTTGAACACACTGGTTATTGATTTTATTATGAACCTATAAAGAAAATTTCAGAGCAGTGAATGGCATAACATAGAAAAGAAAGTACAACATCTGCATTTAATCAATCAATCAAACTTTATAATTCACTTGACTGCCACTTTAAGTGTCCAAAATACATTTCATATGGAATTTTACCCTTATGATATTGTATTTTTACTTCAGCATAGTAAGCGAAATTTAAATGGATTTATGTAAAATTATATATAATAATCTCACAATATTTCTATCGTTCAATGATTCAGACAATGAAAATATTCCTCAGTCAGGGAAAAGGTAGATTTTATTGAAGAACATTAAACAAATAATTTGACTTGTTTAGTAAATTTGTTCACATCAAAGGAAAAGATTTTAATAAAGGAACTTAAGCTATGGTTATCAAGATCATATAAAGATTGAAAACCCTTTCCAGCTGATTATAGGCATTTCATCCATTCACATTAATGACAGCTCAAGTTGATACTCAACAGAACTTATTATTATTCGAAGCTGTACAAAACAATCATTATTTTGCAAAAGCTTTAGATACAAATTTTAGGCACAGTCACTTTTTTTCATACACATTAATAACTATTATGACTTTCAATCAATTTTTAAAAATGTTTCGTCGAAAAATCAAATTACCTGTTTCTTAATATCTTTGATTAGTTCATAATTCAAGATTCTTCACAAAGTGAAATTGATATTTAAAAAATTATGACCATTTAGAAACTATATTTATTTCATCTACAAGGTTGAAGAGATAAAGAGGCGGGGGAAAATATAACTAAGCATCTAAATAGCATCATTAATGTGATTGAAAGTAATGTTTCATCTTCTACAACCTACATCATTAAAACAATTTCGCTCATAGCAACTTAATTAAAGAACAGAATTTAGAATATTTGAAGCACTGTTTTAATAAAATATTATCATATCAGTCCACTGTAATTAGATAAAATAGAAGAAAAAAATGTATAAAGTTTTTAAAATACTCTTGGGTCAATTCTCTTTTGATATCAAGGAAATGAAAATTGCAAAATTTTCGGGGAAGCTCCATCCTTTCTAACTCCCCATATAGTTTTAAATGCATCTCTAGTAAAATAAAACACAAAATAGAATGGAATTCATTAATTAATATTTAATTTTTTTTAGATTTTATGGTTGGTAGTTCCCGTAAAACTTCTGTTTTACTGATTTTAATACAAAAAAATTATAGAAAAAAATAATATTTTTCTGACACAAACATACATTTATTATTACAGCAAAACCTTGCCATACACTATTCCTATATTTAAATCTTGTGTGCTAATTTCTATAAAAATTACTGATCTTTACAAAAAAATCATAGTGGTAAATTGTTTTAAAAGCAAGATGCAATCATTTTAAGATTTGCTTTTTTTTCCCTTCCCTTTCTTGAAGTTCGTAGAAGCTACATCTTCAGCATAAGAAATTTTTCGGTTTTTATTCCGTTAAACTCAAAGAATAGTCAAAATTGAAAAACTTAAAAAGTTTTTTTTTCTCATCATTTCTTGTTCTAATTATAGTGGACTATATATCATAATGAAAACTCTTTTCATTAACGGAGAAATAATCACTGCCAAACTTAGAACGATTGCATTAGCATTAATGATTCATCTCTAAGACTGGCGATCAGCGTTATCACTAAAAATTAAGTTTCTGCCTGGATCTGAACTAATGGAAAATTATAAAACATTAGTACATTTTAGATTTTTATAAAAGAACTGAATGAAATCTTAACAATTTAGTAAAAAGAAATTGATACTTTTCCAGTAGCTTGACAGCATTCATCAACAAGCACATATATTGGTGCAAAATATAATATTTCATTAGTGTAACAGTCACCAAAAAACAAGCAGTATCCCAAGAATAACAGTGCCGTCTTTCAGGAATTAACTCCTTGAACTAAAATTTATTTTCAGTCAACACTGTTCAAGTAGTTAATTGAATTTTCTTACTTTTAAGAAAAGAGAGTGATAAAGACACTTAATGCTTTTTTTTCCCTCCAAAAATAAAACTTTTCATTAAAAGCATCAATTCTCAATTTCTGGCGAGTGCGGTTCGTCATTTCAGTTAAAGTGATTTGTTATTTTTAGTGCCAATTTTGACAGCTGTGAAGTAGCGAATAAATGAAGAAAAATCTACTTGTTAGAGCATATATAATGTCACTTATGATAAATTTATCAATAATTTAATGTATGAATGTAAGGAAAAAAAAGGACGTACAGTAATGAGAGATTGCAAATTCCTGTTTTGTAGAAGCTGTGATAAAAACAAATGGTCTTCAACTGGAGTATCAACTTTTTCACACACTTGATCCAGAGAATCTAGTAAATTTTGTAGAGCTGGAAAATGAATTCAGTAACTTATAAAAATGAAAGAAAAAACATAAAACATAAATCTAGGAAAAATAATTTGTTATTATAAGCTTCTAGCCATTAAGGTATCCGGCTACTTTTTTTTTCTTTAAATACTGATTTTTGAAGCGATATCTTTTCAAATTTTCCTATGACATTTACGTAAAAACTTAATACACCCGTACAAAATTTAAGAATTATATTAAAAAAAATATTTGAGAAAGTCCAAATTTAACAGGTTTTTTCAAATACTCTCAATCAAAAGCATATGATTGAGATTGTACATTCTCTAGTATATATAATCATTGAGGTATTGGCTAGGAACTGAAGATAAATTCAGGACTAACTCAAAGTCCTTGGAAATTGTAATAATTTTAGTATTAAATCATGATTTTTTTTTTTTTGAAAATTGATCTTCTTCAAAATTTAAGTGTCCAAGTCATACATCTTTTTTCAAAGTTTAAAAATTGCGTAACTTTATAAAGCGGCGTTCCTACGACCTCTCCGCCTGCAGACGAGGCAAGCTTTCCCCTGTTTTCCCTCTTTTGCGGTTTTTTGGGGTTCTTTGATGTCCGTTAACTGGATAGGCATCAAAGGACCCTTGAAAACCACAAGAGAGGGTCAAAGGGGGAACGCGTGCCTTTTCTGCAGGCGGACAGGTCGTAGGAACACCGTAATGTTTATCATTGCACTTATATTTCGGTTCAATTCGTAGACAATATTATAAACTAAATGAGCGCTATTTTTAGTAGTATTTTAATTCATTTTTAAAATCTTCAATTTTGGAATTTTTTCTTTATTTTCATTCCGATTCTAATGTGTACTTGTTATTATAATCCACTTCGCAGTTCATACCAGCAGATTTCTGTTTTGTTTTTTTTAAACTTGGAAATGCATGTTAACAAATTTTGAGATATTTTTAAATAAATATTTGTCATAAGCAAGATATAAATGTTTCATATACGTTTATTATCAGAAATGACAGCATCAAGCAAAAATCAAGATATTTAGTTATTCAGTATTATCTAAATTTGCAACAATACCACCAAAAAGAAAGAAATTCACACAGAAAATATTTCAATATAATATAGTAAAGGAAATAAAATAAGAAAATATAATAATTTTTAATAATTAAAATAACGAAAAGAGCTTATTTATAGCATTTACTACAGTTCAGTTTTTAATTGTTAAGCTCTATTAAAATTTCTTTAATTTCATTTCCAATTATCTAGAAGGTAAAAGTCCAAATTTTCAAAATTTTGTGAAAAAAAAAAAAAAAGAAAGACTTAGTAACGAAGTACATTTATTCAAAAAAATTTTTTTCTTTATTAGTATTTGGTTTATATTCTTCATACGGAAGGTGACGGTTTATTAAAATTGAAACGCTTTTGAAAAATGAAACATTTTTGCTAATAATCCATGTGTTGCCTAAAAGAGGCATTGAGAATTTCAGCCTTGAACCTTTTTTTCAACACAAAATGAGCAAATGAAAATCCGATGAAAATATACAGAGGCCACATTACAAGCAAGTCACATGAGCATTTCTGTAAATCTTAGTTTTACAGTGCATTGCGGAACTCGCACATATTTGCGTTAAATATGGTTTAATTTCACAGCTATATTACTCAATAATAAGAAATCATAATCAAATAAGAATTATATAATCAGCAGTACTGAAAACTAACAATTTTTCACTAAGAATCCTTGCTTGGATGCTGTCTATTATGAGTCAATAACAAATGATGCAGTACTTTGACTATCCTTTCTGTTATCCTGATATCACTTACTGCGACACTTCTGAAAATGTCCCAAGCAATACAGCATTACACTAGCGGCGAAGATGTGCAGACGGCTGTCACACGATAGCTCGGCTCTCAGGCTGCGGATTTTGTCGATACCGGTGTACAGAAATTGGTCTTACGGTATGACACGTGCTTCAATTCTGATGGCTCTTATGTTGAGAAATAATTGAAAGAGTGCTGTATTTATTTCAATAAATGTTTACAAGTAATTATGCTTTGTGTTTTTTTTACAGCCGCTAGAAAACTCATTTTCTGGATGAAACAAATAATAACTTCTATTCCCGCTAATAATAAAAATAAATAAATGTGTGCTTTGACATTATTTGCAGATCAAATCGTTTGATTTAGAACTACTAGACTTCGTACATATAGAGGGTGGAAATGTACTTCGGAATATTTAAAAAAAAATTTTAATTAAAAATTGAGAGAGATTGATGTTTTTTTAATTGTAATTTTAAAATTTTCAAACTTTTAAATTGTTATAAAAATAATAAATAATTTTATAGATTTCTAATTCTTACATTAGGTTTATTGATGATTAGATAGCTGGTTTATAAAATGAAATGATGAGTTGGAAATTCTAGTCAGTTATAATAATTCATCAAAAGTCCTTTTATGGATTTAGCGAATTTTACCTGTCAAAATAAAAACCGTTTCTGTGATTTCTTTAGAATCAGTAAAATTATTTAATTATAGCCTTTTGTTTATAATTTCAATGCATTTTATTTTCCGTAATAGAAGTTACAGCATTAACAAAGTTAGGATAGAAAAATGTTATAATTTATATTAATATTGTTGCTTATCACATTTCATTAGATATTTAAAGCTGTCTTTGGTATTTGCCATTTGATCTGTTTATCAAATCACTGTAACAAACAATTGTTAGAAAAATGTATTGATTTTAGTGACACCTTCATTATATTTCTAAATAAAATCAGCTTAATTTTGAAAATTTTCTCTGCGCCGGATTTAGATTTGTGGAGTTCTTTGAATTTGGCAGGAATTTATACCAAGAATAAAACTCTAATGATATTACTACTAGCTACTTCCACCTTATAGAATCAAGTCACTATACTTCTGCTCAGAGGTTGGAAAGAAAGAAGTCTTGTCTGTGTCTTTGAAAATACAGGACTCTTTAAACGTCCCCGATCATTGTCATAAATTTTTTGAGTAATTCCCTGAATGACTCCAGTGACAAAAATGTTCCAGGTGTTTATTTTCAAAACGAAAACATTTTGCCTTCAGCAAGTTGTCTGTAATATTTCCAGTATCCTCTGTTTTATTATGTATAAAATTTAATAGGTCAAGGAAATGACTGAACTTAGGTTTTGTAAAGAATTTAAAAGAGCATGTTTCCACTTCTTATCTAAAGAAAGCTGCCTTGAAAATGCTCGCTTAACATAGCTGCCTAGTTATGCGTAACATAGATTGACATATGTCTTTCAATGCAAGCTGCATACTATCAGATTCCACCACTGAATGTCCAGAATCCAGAAAGTTTCTGCAGAATAATTTTAATATCAGTTGTTTGAGCCAAATACAAAGTTGCTACATTTTAGTTTCAATTCTGACCACTACCACGGTGACTCATTAGAATGATTTCCTATTGTGTGGCATTTCCTCGTCAGAGTTTATTGCTCAGAATAAAAGGTAATTAATGTCCAGCCATTAGTTATAGACCAGAAAAATCGTGAAAATTCAAATTTTGCTTGCAATCTTTCCTAATGCGCCACCAACCACTTCCATTCTATTGGCCAGTAACGTTCACCTTCAAAGGCCACCGAAAATAATCACCATACCATTTCCAACAATATTGGGTAAACATCAAATCCTCTTAGTGACTCATAAGTATTGATTGTAAACTTACTTAAACTCATCAAGTGGACTTACAAGGCAGAGACACAATTGGAAAATTTAATTCGGAATGGTATCTATTATAATGGTAATATACCTTTAGAATATTCAGTCATAAAAACTATTAAAGCACAATAGTCAGCCAATTCTGAGAAAATAGCTTTCAAATTTTTGCCTTGCTAGTTGTTGCAGTGGTAAGGCCAAACATTAGCAGTAGCAGCCGATCAGTACAATCGTCACCGTATTCACTTCGTCTCCACGAAATCACGGTTCAATGCCCGATGCGTTTTTTTTTTTTTTAAATTTTAATCTGGTGCTCTCTCCAAGATCACTTTACCAACAAAGCCAAGAGTATCCTTTGCCATGAATCATGGACTAATGGATTTGGATTGATATGTCAGATAAGATGAGATTTGATTCCAAACTTAAGAATACCATTCTTAATGCAATAATCATAAAACGATACATTAGAATTTTTTCCAAAATGTTTGTTGAAATAAAAATATATATTTCACATTATTTATTTCGGAAATTATTCCTCATTCAATTATAGCACTTAATTTTACGATTGAAATATTATCTATTTATAAGATATTTGAAATTTTTGTGTCAATAGTGACTTAAATGTCTTATTATAATTATCATTATTATTTGCATCAGAATCAAATAAGCAAACGAAGAATTGATGACACATTAACTAGAATACAGATATAAACGCGTTTATATACATAAAATTTTCTAAAATATATTCCCGCATACTATCTTCTCCAGTGTAATAATTTCAAAATTCCGATTTAATAATTATCTGACAAAAAATTTAAAGAAGTAACTATAAAAACTCGTTTATCTCGAATGATTTTACACCTTAGAGCATGAAACGCATAAAATTTTTGTTTTGTCATGTAAGAGATATCGTCAAATGCAGAATTGTATATTTTTGGAAAAGATAAATTTAGTTATGAACAAATAAAATGTAATATAAAGATGAATCTAGTTTAGTTACATTTATTTAAGGTTTTGAAATAATATGAGGATATCTTGAATCAAACCTCGTAATTTTAAGCAGGGCTGATGACGGAGACAACACCCGAGCTGGCACCTCCTTCCCTTCTTCAATTTTCCGCTCTACAATAGTGGCAGAGCAACTGATTCAACAAATTTAATATGTACACTACTCACACTTCCAGGTTTTCCCATAGAATTATCTTTTGAATTTAGAAGCTCCCTATCCTGAAACCGAGAACTTACAACTACGCAACCGCAACTAGATATAAAGGTGGAATCGGGAATAGTTAGTATTACAATAAAATTAAAAAGGTCATTTTTATCGAAATCCAAGTGTTTCAGCGATTTTACATGCTTGTTAAATAATGTTCCAGGAATGCTTGCGATAACAAAATGCATTTGCAATGGACAGCGTCCTCCCTATTTTGAATGATTCTAGGTGTGAGGTGAAATGGCTGAAGTCGGTTCTTATATCTGTTTTATTGATTTTAATTTCGAGTTATAATCGGCCACTGATATAGATAAAATAAATAATCG
>JAPMOR010081286.1:70660-113180 GCA_026543865.1 Argiope aurantia | reverse complement strand
GGGGGGGGGGGCAAAGGAAGGAAAATAAAAGGGACCAAGACAAAATCGAAATGATCGTGGGTTAAGGTCAAAGGGAACGGCATAAAGATAAAATGTTAGAACGTAAAATACTTTTTTAAAAGTATGATCAAAGGATGAAAAATAATTTAATTCCCTAGTTGCCATTTACTCTTGCTAAACCAATAGTGATAACTGGAAAGCGCTATTTATTTTCTCTATGCCACTGAGTAAATCAATGCAAATTGTCAATTAAACATTTGTCAGGCCTGTTTCAACAAATTTAAATGTCTAGGAATTAGATTTCAAACTAAGAAGTGACTTAAAAAAAAACACCGAAAAAAATACACGACGAGAGCTATTTATTTCCGCTCCACTACTCCACTATTGCATTAATCATACAACTGACATGCGAAATTGTTTAAACGAAATAAAACTCTTATTATTTATTTTTAATAGTTCTGTTGAAATCTGTTGGACAGAGTGTCAACTATCTATTAAATAGCTTTCAACAGAAAATTTTGGAAGTTACCAACATCCACAATACTGAGAATTGTTTCTATTTTTCTGTCTTTTCCAACTTTTTTTCTTCTCGACAAAAATATTGCCTCGAGAATGAATTTTTATTTTTACATTCTACGTTTTTATTAGCAGCAAAATAAAATTTAATACCCCTTTTCCAATTTCTATAGCTTTCAAAATGTTTGAAATAATTACGTTCTTCTTCCCCCACTTTCTTATTCATGGTTATTTCTGAGCTTCTTATATAGTATTCTTGAAAATAAATAACTTAAGAAAAGAAATTAATAATTCACAACAACAAAACTTGACGTTTGTTGCATTTCATCAACTCTCAAATGCATGAAACAATGCAATAATGAAAATGTAAACTAATCAATATAAGCAATATGGTCACTAAATTAATGTATAGTATTCGGTAATATCAAAACAATAAAAGTGGTAGTACAATTTCATAGCAATTACAATGCAAAGTACCGGATTTTCCCAAAAATAAAATTTATTTTCCACATTATTTTTCAGATTGTTCGTAATACAAAACCTTATCAAAAATATTCCAGTTAAGCTTATTAGACAGGCATTTAAAACATCAATACTATTTATGCAAAAATAAGTTTTAAAATACATATTTATAAATAATATATAACGATTCAAATATGATTAAATGTAAATAATATTTAAAAAAATGAAGAAAAACACTTTATGAAAATAACAACATTCTCAAACACATAATATATTTTTTTGGTAAGAATTTGAAAAAGAGCTGATTTTATTTTCGGGAAAGCAGAGCACATGGGAAAGGCCCGACTGAATAAATCTTATGTAGTAGGCAAAATAAAAAACATTTTATTTACCAGTATCGCATCCTGTGCCGTTATGGTAGACACTACCTGACATGATCTGTGCATTAGGACTCTGTACAGTAGGTTGGTCCTTGAGTTGAGGCCTCTCTTTGCGCAGACTGCAACAGAAACAATTCATGTTTTTGAAAAACCTTGACAGCATATCCAATGTTTATAAATATCTTCAAAACGAACAATAAATGTCAACTCTATATATCAATAAATTGAAGTCATATTTATTGCCTATCAGGTGCTTTGAAGAATCTCTAGAACTAACACACACTACAAATCAGTAAATAATTTCTGTGATAATTAAAGACACATTTTGTAAGCGACAAGATGCACGCATACTCGAAGAATAACAGTTTGAAAGTTTCATAGTTTCGCCGTTAAGGTCTAGGTTACAACATCCAGGTCTGAAGTCCAGGTTGTCACCAATTTTAAGACAGGAAACAAAAGAAAGTAGCATATGTTCCACAGCGAGTGAAGGTAAATATTTGCTAAAACAATAATAAACGGGTCGGCTGAGATAAGACACACAGAGAGAAGAGAGCTCTAACGCGGCACGCGTATCGAAAACACCATCACCACTTCAAAGACAACACTATAGGAGCGAACTGCGAAGATAAGTTTGGAATAAGTTGTGGGATTGGGTTTCATCAAAAATCCGGCGAGCCTAATACCAAATAACCTGTCGTATTTTGTGGAGCAAAGTACGTCACGCTGCCTTCAGAGACATGACAACGAACAACAGCACTAAAAGCCGCCTGGATGCGTCAAGTGAGGATGGTAGCCAAAATTAGATCATCCCACCCCGATTTACGAGCGGTCCTCCAAAAAGTGCAAACGCAAACGTGACATAATCGGCAAGCGAGGCGAGGGAGAAATCGTTCACAAACGGCCATTTTTGTGAAGTGTTGTGGCATACATGCCAACTCTCAATCAATCGCGAGAGCATCTTGAGGATACTTGGAAGAAACACTCCATTTGGCATGTCATGGATCCATTCATGGATAACTGTGAGTAAAATTTTGGGCATTTCTTTTATATAGCCAAAGAAATATAATACAAAAGTTGAAATATATCAGAAATGTTTGCAAAAAAATGTAAATGTTGTGCCTTCGATTTTCTCGTATATTAATGCATAGAACTGTGGGAAAGTTATATTAATAATATTATACCACGCATTTCTGCATAATTTTTTTGATTTTTCCAAAATTATTATCAATGTATATTAACGATTATACTAAAATTTCCAAAACATAATATGAGTGCAAAACATTGGCACAAATTAGTTATAACTGTGCTCAGATTGCTGTATGCGATACGTAATTTTATGTTTCCACAAAATGCCATATGTTGCAATTGGCTTCAACTGTTACATGAAATATTCGTATTTCGTATATTTATTTATGTGCAATTCTTGGTATATGCTTTGATATAATAGAAACTATATTGAAGTATTTAAAAAATATGATTGAAATGAAACTGAAATGCTAATATTCCAGATTTTCCAGTATGCATTATAGGCAACAACTTTTATATAAAAGATCTCACTTATTATAAGTTAAAAATAATTATCAATAGATAAGCATTTTTTATAAACTTGAAATACTCATTTCAATAAACTATTTTTCTAATTCTTAAGACCAGATATAAACTTGTAATACAGATTTCAATAATCTATTTTTCAAATTTTAAACAATAAATTTAAACAAATTAATAAAACAATAAATTTAAACAAAAAATAAAATTAAACAACAATTTAAACAATAACCGATATTAAAGTTATACTGAGGCCTTTTCCTTATAATAACTGTAAACCTCCAATTTGATTAGAATTGAAATGATGCTGCTAAAATTATTGATATTCATATGTAAAAATAATTATAATAAGAGGAGATAAGAAAAATAATTATTAATAATAATAATGATATTTCTCCCATTCTCCTTTTATTTTATATAAAGAGGGGATGGAGGAAAAATTAATTATTATCCGAAGGCTCAAGAACTCAACTGTGGAAAAAAAGATTAAACTCGGAGAAAATATTTAAGCTACAATTTTAAAAGGTGCCTTTTACCATCTTTGGTAGAAATGATGTTATTTTTTTTTCTTGAGTATTAATGTCAAATAAAAGCAATGAATAATACTGTATAGAATATTTTCAGCTACTTTTATGAAATATTTCCTGTTAAGTAGTTTATCACCAATCAGTGTTTGTTTTAAAATTATTTTAAAGCTCTTACTAGGTTTCTAATCTTGCACTATTCTCATAAGTTACGACTCGGTATGATAAATAAAAAAATTAAAAAAATCCCAACTCGATTTACAATTTTTATGTCGCTATTAGTAAATTTGACCTTTAGTAATGAATTTTAGTGACAATTATGCAGCCCTATTTATAACAGTATAAATTCTACTTAATTACGTTGAGGTAGAGAAAAATTTCAGGAAACAAATGGATACACTACAGTCATTACTATCAAAATAAGAGGATTAGAAATTTAATAATATCAACCATATAAAAACAACTGATCCAATACATGTATCGTTTGTAATCTTGATAATTTATCAATGTAGGCAGCAGCGCTTTCAAACTGCTGCAATCCATAAAAATGCCCGAATCAGTATCAGTGGTGCTGAATCAGAAACAGTCGAAAGGAGCGTCTTTCCCTTTAAGAATTTATGCTAATCGACTGCTTCTGAAATGCTCTTTCATTCTTGGAATTAAAACATTTTTTTCTACATTTAGCTTATATATTGCGGTATCTATGCTAATTCATATTTTTCTCATCACAAGTGTACTTTCAGAATATGCAATACACTGATAAGGTACATCGTTACGTTAAGGTGATCACAGCTTTGAATTACTACATACGACATTTTACTATGCACCACAGCACCTTCATTTACATTTGGATGTTTAAGCTCATTTATCAGGAAGTATATTATGATTAGAATTAGCGCATGGTATAAATCAAATATGCTTATTCCGTTCAATGCTATTCGTAAAATTAAATCCCATAAGTAAACTTTCAATACTTTATTTGCTAAAGAAAAGTACCTAAAAAGTATCTTGTAGCTGAGGGTTCCGGGTCACTATTTGATATTATGCATTTGTCCTTTTTCATAATAAAGATAGCCAAAAGGCAGTTTTTCATACCAAGACTTTCCAAGTCTTGCATAGAGAAGACTTGTTAGCAACCGATTGTTAGGTAAGATAGAAAGGAGTACTGACTTAAACATGTTAATAACTCTTTTTAGGGGGAAAAAAATACTTTTAGGAACATAATTCGCATTTGCAGTGATTTAAATAAGATTCAAACTCGAATGGCCAAGCAATTAAAGTTTGACCAAGAATTGTTTTGAACAAAGAATCGTTTGTGAAATAAAATTAAAATTTGAAGATTTCCTTGGAAACTTATTGAAAATAAAACCACTAAAGCAAAAGCGATAAAGTAATCATTTTAGTTTCAAGCCCTCCAGGCAATACACCCCTTGGAGTAATGAAATTACTTATATGAGAGCAGCTAACAGTTTTAACTATTCTACAAAAGAAATTTCATGAAGACGCTTTAAGAAACTGCACAAAGACGAAAATATAGCAATTATGAAAATTAAAAACCATAATGCCAATCAACCAAAGAATAAAAGATCCAGAATAGCACTTTGCGTTGACTCCCATAAGATACGATGCACCACCACACCAATGCGTATCCGCATAAAAGCAAATTTGGCGAAACAAATAATTTAAATAATCCCTACTCATTGAGCTAATGCTCAGCTTTTATTTATTTTTGACTTCATCACATCTTATCATCAAAATATAATTAATTCCCATTATATGCTTTTCTGCATTTTAAAGATACTTCCAAATTTAATAGGTAACAGTAATAATAATTTCCGTAGGTTAAGAAACTTTTTTCCATGGATTTGTCATTTCAATGTATAGTAAAAAACTGAGCTAAAAAAATCGCATAACTTCGAAGAAAAAAAAATCACATTTTAATACTACGCGCTCTGTGAAATAAATTGAAATTGACCTTATTTATAAAACTGATTATATATATAAAATTACGCTCACAAGATATTTTTCAGCTCTACAAATCCTTTAATATCGCATGATTTGAAATTTCTAAGTTTTGAAAAATAAATTCCCTGTCATTTGAAGCCTAAAAATATATTAGAAAGATTTTTTAATCGCATTAAAAAGTAGACCTACGTTGTGGGACTAAAGAATTAATTCTAAATTTATCGTTTTTCAATCTGAAATGTGATAATATCTAGTTTTGGAGTAGTGTACAATTCAAGTTTTGCTGTAATATGATGAGATTAATTTTTCTTTCTCTCTTTTTTTTTTTAAATTGGTACATGAAATAATAAAGGAAGAAAAATACAAAATGTACTCATACAAAGCGCATGAACATCAAGCACCGTCACCAAGCATCTAAACACCCTCTCTTTATTAAATGCTATAAAAAATTTTTGAATTAATCTTCATTTCCAATTTCTCTTTAATAATTAAAATACTCAATTTAAATACTTGTATTTCAAGTAAAATATGGATTACACATTAATGCAGGAAAATAGAGTTTTTTGTTTGCTATTGCAAATGTTTAGTTTAATGTATTGATGTTAAGAAATTTATCTTTCCTTTCATATTATTGCCACATGCATTCAGTCAATCTTGTATCCTAATTGATTCAATATAGGTTTTTTTATTAATTCCATTATTTTTAAAAAGCTCATTTCCGATTTATTCAAAAAGGTAAATCAATTTGAAATACTCTTTTCTAATTTATATGGACATATATATAATATGGGAAATCAACTATCGAAGTATTTTTAGAAAATCGCCTTGCTATTGTATACAGTTGTTTATTTGAATCTGTTCATGGATATCTCGAAAAATACTAAGCACAAGGTATCTTTCAATTAGATTTTCATCCAACAGTCATCTTTATATGATAGGCAAGTGCTCCATTCGTCTCAGCATTTCGTCTGACAGAGAACGCAAATGAATTGAATATTATTTTCGATTTCTCCCTGTTGATTGATCGAATCCAAAGATGTTACAAATTTATAATTAGGATGCTAAAATGACATTCCAAATTTAATGAATCCAGTTTGTTGTGTTTTGGTGTTGTTGCATTTATATTAACAAGGACAATCTAAGAAATTTTTAGATTTCAGGGACATGTAAAACGTGGAGTTTGAGCAAAAATTCCTCATAATTGAATCAAAAATTCACGAATTTGCATTGGAATACTTAAAAGGATTTATATAAAAGTATATAGCACTAAAAGTTAGTATAAAAAAGTTGTAGCGTTTGTGATTTTAAAGTATCTGCTTGAATTCCATAATCTAATCTAAAGAAAATATTTCTTTCTCAAATCCAAAGAATCAGAGAAAGCAACAGGAGTCGAATATTTTTGGAAGACAAAAATGAATCATTCATTAAAAATAATTAACATTTAAAAAAATCTTGTCATTTGTCTTTAGTAGTAATGACAAATAACAAGATTTTTTTCTTTAAAAGTAATGCAGTGTTATTCGTTTTACGACTATAAGTTATGTTTTCTTTAGCAAATGGGATTATTAATAACTGAGCCAACTTCTATTATTCTAAAATTAAATTATTTTACATTAAGACTCCTTAAAAATCATATTCGAATGATAAGTTCTAAAATAAAGCTGCCAGCAACAGCCACACACAAATAAACAACAACACGGAGAAAACTTACAATCTGAGGAATGCCTCCATTGCTGGGCGTCCACACTGAAGAGAAATGAACACTAAGAGTGCGCAACCCTTTTTAGTTTTTCAAAAATATGTCATTAAGATAATCTGCAAACGCCTCTCATTTTCTTTTTCGCCATTAATGCGCCCAACAGAAGGTATATCCGCCAGAAATCATGAAACCCACTGCTTAGAGGTTGAGTTATTAACTTTTTGTAAAGAAAGACACAGTTGTAATGGGTACAACTATTGTGAACACTACTCTTATGAAGGAATTTTAATATCAGATGCTAAATTCCAAAAGAGTGAACGGACACTCCCAAGTGAAGTGTGATTTAATTACAAGAGAATGAATGATTATATTAATAAGGAAAGGGGGTTCTTTTAAGTATAGGTAAAATTCATATTAATTGCAGCATGCTTCTGAAAAATAATTATTTTTACAAGCCGATTCTAAAATCGCAGGTCAAAATTTAAAGTTGGGTTAGATGTGCAAAAATAAATGAAATCCCAAACGTGAAGGATAACTGCTGTAGCCTCTCTGTCAGTCAATTAAATACAAGAAACAGGAGCGCCAGATAAAATGTGCAGTACAAGATTAATGGGAACACAAATTTATTCATTATATGATTAATAGAAAGCGAAGACATGTAACATTTTGAATGACAAATCATTTGAACATATAGTTCAAAAATATATTGTTTATATTTCCCCTCATATACCATAGCGTTTGTCCTGCACACGATGCGTATGATAATCGTGCAAAAAGGAATTAATATTTCGTTATTGCACATTTTATCTAAAATATCCGTCTTTTTATTTTCTCTGTAATGTCGTCTTCAGGACCGGATTTAGCTTTCTAGCGGTTATTGGGTAATGCAAATTTCGGAGCCCCTACAAAGTTTCAAAATCAAAGTTTTTTTTATCGATTTTAATTTAATCATTATATAAATAGTTTTAAGTAGCAAATTTTGAGAGTAGCAGAGTAAAGTAGCAAAACGCTTAGTTGTAAATCACTTTCTAAAATGTTGGTTTCAGTATACTGTGTATAAAAAATGCTCAACTGAAATTTAAAAGTAATTTTAAACAAAATAGCAAAACACCTTTTCGTAATACAATCTAATTATTATTTAACAAAAGGATCGATTATTTTTTCTTATTATAAAGCGCCACAATTTTTTAGAATTATAATATAAAACATGAAAACAGTAATTAATTAGGAAGGCTACTGGAATAATAATTTCATAATTTAAACAGCACGATATTAATTTGAATAAATTTAAATGTACGGTCCTTTTAACTAATAAAAGCACAAAAATACTTCGAAAATGCCACAAAAATATATAGAACTTGAGATCCCCTACAATTGTGAAGCTCAAGGCAATTGTTTATTTAATAATCCGACTCTAGTTGTCTTGCGCGTTCGTGACCACTATAATACAAAAATCCGTATAAGTGTGCCCATGATTTTTATAATCGCCATATTTATCATAATTTATGCACTCTGCATAACCAACGGAATAATCATTATGAATGAAAAGTCACCGGTTAAATAAATGGGCTCTTGGCCACACTAAAGGATAAAATAAAAGTGACGCAGTTGTTGTGGTCACATTTTCGTGGATGGACATACCTCCTATGGGTGGGGCAGATACATATACGGTGACGTACATTTTGAAACTGGACATAGCACCAGCGTTACTTACTATTCGCGGCAATCCGATCATTGGACAGAACTTGCGCTTTAATGTAACGCCAAAACAGTATAGCATGTAATTTGGACGTCTACATTTCATGTTACTGAATCAAAATTTAAATGGATCTACAACTTAGCCGATAAAATAACATGTTAAATTTCTTTTATCTAAGTCATTTAGTTTCTGAATAATGGTGTTCACATATAACACACAAACGGTGAACCCGTTCATAAATTTGGTCCAAAATTTATATATCTAAAATTCTGCTCAATTTCAGTCTTCCAGCATTTTTGAGTTTTAGAATTATGTTGTTGACATGCATAGGAACAGACAGACTTCCTCTAAACGAATTTCGCTAACGTAATGAATGGTCAGACAGACTGTAGAAGTCAACTTTTGGGCGAATGTGGTTCAAAATTTGTCACAGATTTATAACTCTGCAGATAAAACCATATTCCAAATTCTATACATTTATCTATCTTTTTCAATTAATTATTCTGTTGACCTTCGTACTATCAAGCATAAAGACAGACTTCCTGGTAGATTAGATTTCATCCAAAATTTGGCAGAAATATAGTATTTTGGTGTAAAGGCTATACACCAAATTTAATACCATTAGTTAGTTGGAATTTAGAGCTGTATGTTCACAGATGCACATAAAGTTCCAAAATTTTGTTTTTCCCCAGACTTTGGAAAACCTAAAAGGAGACTGATCTAAATCTCGAACTCATTTTCTTTCAATCATTACATTTTATCTTTTTAGCATACTTTTATGTATGAGAAAGTGATCAGTGTTTTTTTTGTTTTGTTTTTGCATAATTCAATGAACACACTTGGCCTGACACATACTACTTGTCAAAACACCAATGCGAGAATCCTGGAGGAACCACTGAAGTCAATTCATATAATGTCATCATAACAAAAACTTTTGTATAGAAAGTTCTTTGATAACTGCTATCTCTTAGCTGACAGGTGCTAAATTCAATTTTCAACTTCTAAATTCTGATTACTTTTTAACTAATGTATAACTAATTTTGCTTTTTAACGAATGCTCCCATCTCATTTTTTTTTCGTCCCATTTCATCCTCAGAGCTTCAAATCTTATAAATTTAAAGGAGTAAATAATTCAGGAATGAAACAATAATTTCAAGTTAGCTACGCTTTTAATGTAATTTCTTAATCGCTCGAATTCCGTTTGCATAGTAACTTTTAACTCCAAAGCTGCGCGGACTTTTACCTTTGATGGAATTATAATGCTGAGATTTGTAAATTCTTTCTGAAACTATATAAAGAACGAAGTTCTTTCTTACGTTCTTTCTTTCATCGTTTCTGCTTATTTACTAGGTTCACCGTTTTGCTTTCGCCATGGTTTAGACAAAATCTTGAAAAAGATAAAATTCCACAAAATTCTAAACAATAAAAAACACTAAAAATATAAAGCTTGGTATATTTACATTATATAAATATACAGATATCTAATAGATAGCATTTATAGTAAATTAAATGGCTTTAACACGTAAGAGTTAAAAAGAATTAAATTTGTTTTCGACAAGAAATTCGAAGATGTTTACTACTTTTTTTGGGAGGGGGGGGGGATTTTTCCTCTATGTTTATCCATCGATGAGACAAATTTACCTTCATGTCTGGCAGAATTAAAAAACAATGCAACATTTTTTGGCCCCTGCGCTCTTACTGTCGGATCCAAAAACACAACACACTAGCGAACAGAAATAAAGGAGTAAAATATTTTATAAAAATGACACACTGACGAAATTTTGAAAAGCATTCCTGAAACTGATGAAAGAAATAAAAAGATGATAAAGGCATCGTACAAACAAAAACAATAAGCTTCAATAATAATTTTCAAAGTCATTTTCTTTTAAAGCATTTTAAAATTTGTTTATTATTGACTGATTTCGTTGCAGAAACATTTTGGCTGTTTCCCAGAGTAAAGATCATTCTGCTGGCTGGATTCTTAAATGTTGACTTAGTCAACAAGAGGATTTTTTAAGAACAGTATTTAATCTTAACGCAAGATCATATCTTTTTACTTCCACATATATAAAAGGGAGAAAAATTACTTAAAAAAAATCGACTTCTGAAACATTTTGTACAACCCGAAATCTGGCAAATACATTTTTAAAATTATGTCTGCTGCCTTATGAATACCAAAATTTAATACGATAAAATCTGGTGAGTCACAACAAAATTGTAGATATATAAACATAAATAAAACCCACTGATGAAAAGTTGATCTGTCTCCAGTCTGTGTACAATATTATATATAATCTTGTTCAGTCAGACTTCCTAGAATTTAAGAATAATATAGGCAAATATACCATTGATCTTCCTAGACAAATTAAGTTCATCTGTTGAGTTTCTACAGAAAAATAGTTAAATAACTTTGTGCATAATAACTTTTAAATTTTAATATTTTGTTTTTATTATTGATGATTATTAAGACATATAATATTTTCATAAATATAATTCTTAGTCATTTTAGGCATCTAATATGAAATGATGAATGGGATTTCTGTATTAATGTCTGTATAATGTGAAGGTAAGTGAAATTTGGGTGTCACTTCAATATACTTTTAAATTTAACATCTTACTTGGTCACCACTGTAAGGTATGGTTGTGTGTCAAACCACACCGGCGCACTTCCACATTTTGTGGTGGTGGTGGTGGTGGGGGAGAATTGTAATGATATTTTAAACTCTAATTTCAAATTCTAATTAATTCAACTGAAGCTTTGTAAAAATTGCATCAGCGGCTCCCACGTGCCGAGTGAAGGCATAGAGAAGCGCTGATGCAAACAGATTGTTCTAAAGGATCCCTCTGCTTCCCTTATCAAGGTCGCTACGTGTGAGAAATTCCAATCATAATCGATACGTGTCAGAAATCTCATGTTATATAAGACCAAGTATAAAATGTTCATCAGCTTTTTTACCAATTCTTCTTTTCGCTCTGTGTTGTGTGTGTGCTCGTGGCTCCTGCTTGTAAATAATTATGCTTTCCCGGAATGGATTAAAGAGAATTTAAAAATGCAGAGACTCTTCACTGTCTTTGAAAATGCCTTCTGATTAAAAAATTATATGCTTATATTATATATATGTAAGTATATAATTCTTAAAAGCAGAAGGCAGGTTCGAAAACATAGAAGAGACATTTTTCATACTTAAATTCGTTTTAATCCATCCCGGGAAGGCATAATATATTTAGAAGAAGGCGCGGACAAAGCACGTCCGCTATCTGCGCGACACAAAAGCAGAAGTGGGAAGAGAGAGAAATATAATATTCCTCGTCCTATATAAAATGAGATTTCCACCACGTATCGATTCAATACACGTCTTGAACTTTGACAAGGACAACGGAGGGATCCTTTTTACTCGTCACGTGGAACTGATGGCACATCATTTTTACAACGCTTCAGTTGAATTAATTAAACAGGAAAATTGGAAGGGGATCAGGAAATAAGGGAACACTTTACAATGATCCCGACATGGGCCGAATTAGGCAAACATTTAGGAAATTTGATTAAATTAGATATTAAAATATCATTGCACACACACACACACACATATACATAAATGGGAGGATGAAAATTAACATATCATTTTATCATCATACTTTTCTGGATCTCTTAAATTTTCGATCAAATCCGTTAAAGGGCTAAATATTGGCCTGAATATATAAATGTAAATGTAAGAACGGAAAAATATAACAAGTTTTACGAAGGAAATTTGGAAGTGCTCATGAACTACACAGAAAAATATTCTATACGTATATCCGAAGTTTTTCGCCATAACTTTTAAAATTATTAAGCAAAAATATATGAAATAATCGAGGGAGAACCCTTCCCCTGGTCTTTAATCATTTTAAAGTTTTCTTTCACTTTTTTTTTTACCACAACAATTCTATCAAGCATGAAAAAAAAAAAAAAATGAAGCGCAAAAGAAAACAACGCTGCTTTCGGCTGTATGATTATAGTTGTTTTGTATAGTTACCAAATGATGGATTTCATTCCTACAATTATATAGTATAATTTAAATTTAAAAAAACTTCAAAATTTACAATTTATAAAAAATATGTAAACATGCTATTTGCATTAATTTTAAGTTTAACTCAATAAACTAAAGTTTCAGAACTTACACTATTTCATATTCCTTCATACAATACGAGAAAGACTTTTAGCTACATACTTTTAATTCTTTGATTTGTTATCTATTTGTAAAAAAGAAATTTTGAACACACATAAAAAAAAGTATTTTTAACATTTAATTATAAATTAACAGATTCATTTAATAAGATTTTAATTCGAAGTGAACGCCGCTCCCTACAGTTTAATTTCGGGAAAAAAAACTGATAAAGATTTTATATTATAATAAAAATATATAAAATCAAAAAATACAAATTATAATAAAATTAATAACTAATAAATTCTATAACTCTAAGATGTTTTTTTTTTTAATTTAAAAATATGTTTTACAGTATTGCTTTGTTTTAAATGGCAGGTCGCCACTGATTTAAAGCTTTGATAAATGTACTGCTCATTTAACAGCAGACGTCCTGCCACTGTACTTGAACTGAAACACTCCATTTACCTTGGCATTTCCGAGTTGCGTAATTCTAAGAGAGGATGAGAAAAGATACCCTTTGATTACGGAATGCAGAACAGACAGGGGCGGGGGAGGAGGAAACCAAAGTTCGTAGTTTGTTTCTTCCTCTTATGCAATGCCAGGATCTTTAAAATGTTCAAATTGCGTCTTTCGCTATCTGAAGTAGCAGAAATCAAAGCGTGAAAAAAACCAGTTCCATTATCTATCGAGAATCCAAAAAGCTGGAAGCTAGAAAATCCATTCAGACTTCATATCATCTTTACTTGCTTTTACTTTATTTTTTCATGTTTTGTTTGTAAAGACGGAATTTTCTAATCGACTTTTCGATCTTTTTCTGAAATGCAAGAGTTTTGGAATTTTCATGCTTTTGAGTTCCACAATACGAGACATAAGATTTTTTCAGAACTTAACTATCGATTAATCGTTTAATAAAAATAAAAATTTTAGATTTATAGAAGTACAATCTCGTAGTAAATTTCAAAAAAAAAAAAAAAAAAAAAAAAAAAGATGGTAAAATTTTACATGGTATAAGTTTAAAATTCAGGGAAAAAATATAAAAATGTTTAAAAATATAATTTTGTCAGTGAATTAAAAAGTAGAAATATTTTATATCGAAAATATAGCAGCCTGAACAAAATTATAAAATTGTGAGACGTTGAAGAAAATTAAATCATTCAAAATGAAAAACATTATAAATCTAACTAAAATTTTAATTTCAGTATTTCTAATTAGGGCCTCGCGTTTTTACGATTTTGTTTCGGTATTTTTGTATTTCACCCAATCTGCATGGCATAAAATAATGCGGCATAAAATTGATTTCTTGGAGATAAAATGGCTCCAATTCTTAACATTTAAAAAATAACAATCTATTAATTGCAAATTTGTTTTATATTTTATACCAATAATTTTCATATTAATTCCTGGAATCTTATGTAAAACCCCAAATTACTTTTTGCACATTACAGTAACCTTTTTATAGTTCAGTAAAATAAATAAAACATTTTAGGTTATATTAAAATTTAGAGAATAAGTTTTATAAAATACAATATTTAGTGAGAATGGATGAGTTTGTCGATAACTATACATTTTCTCTAATCGCTTTTTTTTAAATAAGAACTGAAATACTAGCTTAGCACAAATAAGAAGAAAATGAAATTAAAATTCTCTGAGCTTTATCACTTAAGATTGAATGAATAACCATTTTTTACTGACGCTTAATTCCACGCTTTGAAATATCCCAAAGCATATCAGATTCTTTAATTTTGCGATAGTAAAATGTATATACAATAATGACATTAAATGAATCTTGAATCCAGATTAAAGATTCGATTATACCATTTTTTGAAGCTGATTTTTATTCTTCACTCCAACTTATAAACTGTATTTAATTTTACGAAAAAATATTACGACCTGGAAAATGAACTAAAAATGTTAATTATGAAAATTATATATTATATCTCGGCACTCATGTCGGGAAGTTGAAAGTCCCTAGGGTCCACTTTGGCGCCCATGCGATTTTATACATAAGTGAAAAAAAACTATAAACTTACGAAATTTTCACTTTTATCATAATTTAATTCAGCTAATTTTGTTTCAATAAAAATGATTAATTAGAAAAATATTTCTAAATTTACTATATTCACAAATAAAATAGTAAATGTTGGAAGAAAAAAATGTGCAACTTTAAAATAACAGCGCTACATAAAATTTGAACAAAATTACAAATTTTCACAATAACATTTTGATCCTTGATGATTTTTTTGTTCAAATAAAATAATATTACGTTTAAAAAAGTGATTGGTGTCATCATTAGTGACTATATTTTATTCCTCCTCTAAAATATTCACAAAAAGTAAACAATATAATACCAATTAAAAATTAAGAAAAATAAGATACCACAATCTAGGTTCCTAATACATTTTTCGTAGTATTTTAAATTATGTGACTGTATCATAAATATGTTTTATGAAACAAATTCAATCAATGTTATTATTGTTCTGTTTTCATTTCTCATAAGAAGTATCAGTTGATAAAATAGAATTAAAAATCAAACAAACAATTTTTCCTCATTAGTATTATTGTCAAACAATATTTATCCATATTTATTTATTGTATCCATATACATCCATCATTTTCTCTCCTATTTAATAAAAAAAATTATAATCCCTCTTTTAATTTGCATTATCTTGTATACTTTGATGCGATGCTATAAATTGCTTCTAAGTTATTAAAATCTCCCTCCCATAAAAAAATTAACATGTTTTAAGATGCCCTTTTCAGCAACGGCATGGTAAATCTTTAGCCTTTAGAACCACTAAAAAGACCCAAGGCTAAATTGCCACACTGGTGAAATGTTCGAAAGGACCCAAAAACCACTGCTTACCGAAGAAAACAAGACTGGTCATTTTTCGAAAATAAAAGAGAAAGATCAAGAAATCTATCTTATGTAATATATATTCCTGAAGTTTCTTCCAATAGAATTATGAATTCTTTAAAACTAAAGACGGGCTCTGGAACTGTAAGACGAATTGTCCAAAAATTCTTAAGCAAATTTAAAAAAAAAGGGGGGGGGGAGACGGTATATCAAAGATGAAACTACATCACATGGAAACCGAACTTCATTACAAAGATCAGCTGTCAGATCAGGTGGAAAAACATTTCAATTTATGGTCCAGATAGCTTAAGGTATTACTGGCACAATATTAAACAAGAGGAACAAACAATATTCAATCTAAATTTGGAAGTTTTGTAATAATGACTTTCAAGGTAGTAAAACAACTGGCCTTTCTAAAACCTCAGCAGTCAACTTGGGACAATGAAACAATATTCAGCTGCGTTTATGAATCTCCGGATTAACATTTTCGAAACGACATAACTTAAGAGATGACTCATAGTAAAATGTCTGCATTCATATAATTCTTTGATAAGCCTTGAACTCGACTTCTATCATGTTAGAAGCGTTTTCTTTCGTATCACTCCTATTTTGGTAAAATAAACGCCACTTGGCGTCTGCACAAAAGCGCGGAGGTTTTCCTTCTAATTATTGACAGGAATTACTTTTTTTTTTCTTTTATTCTGCAAGTTATAAAACAGCGCACCAGAAGTTTAAGAAAGGCTTCTGACAATTGAAAGTAAATGATATAAAACGCAAAATCAAGAGCGACTTTTTTGTATAATTATAATATGTGTAGTTTCTATTTATAATTATTTACTCATTAATTTAGGAAGAGGAGCACTGGTATTACCGATTCAGATGACGTAATTGCACAGGTCATCTAACCTCATATTGTAAGTGGTCTTTTTCCACCGGTAAAATAAATGTACAATGGAAAAAAAAAAAAAAAAAACCCTATTAAACTTACGACCAGCGGTAGACTTAGGCATTTTTAAGATCCTAGACAAAATACGCTATTAGGTTCATGTTTAATAATTGATCTGCCGTTTCAAATACATTTTTAACATCTTAATGATTTATTTTATTGTAAATTTTAATTTCAATAACTTTGTGAAAACATATGCTTAAATTTATTTTATTAATATTATCTTATGAAAAATAATAACTAAAGTAACAAAATTTTCAAACAATTAATCATTACTATTAGTTACTGATTTATTTATTTACAAATGTAAGCATTTAAAGCTTTCTGACAGATTATAAGAAAATAATAAATTTCAAACAAATATAACATTAAGGATTATGATAAGTAATATATAAAGAAAAGTAGAATATAAAATAAAGAATTAATATTTAATTAATATTGAAATATAATATAAAAATAATTATTGATTAATGATTTTAAAATTCAATGAATACATGCACTGCAGTTCTTAATCTCTTACAATTCAAATTTATTTCAAATAAATCCGACAATCAGGTTAATAGCTTTTTTAATCGATTAATCTGCATCTACCCTTAGTTGAACTGCCTATGACAAAAATACAAAGAATTATCTTATAGAAGGAAAAAGAGGGGGGGAAAATAGAGAGGGAGAGAGGCAAAGAACAACTAACGCCAATTTCATATTCGGGATGACCGGAAAAATAATTCTGTTTAAGTATTTCCATAAAAATGAAAGATCCTAGACAGCTAACAAAAACAATAATTCGCACAGCAAATAGTGCGGGAAATACGCTTCAGAGCATTCCGCATTAAACAAGCTATTCCGAAACATTATGGTGCAGATAGCAGTTATGAAAGAAAAAGTTGACATCTTCAAACATGCATGAAATAAGCAACCACGGAAGCGTGAAATTCAAGTGCAAGCCAGGGATATGAAAACCAGGAGGAGTTGGCGAGAAATCATGGTTCAATAGGTTCGACACGTCTTTTTATCGCACTGAAATTATATCCGTTCCTGTTTACCTTAAGTCTTACCTGTTAATTAGTGTTTAAAAAAAGCACTTCAGTTTCAAAACAAAATGTCGATGGTTAAAAATAAAAAGTGCTTAGAAATCATTTAGCACCTGGCACCGCCTGTACAATTAAGAATACAGAAGTGTTTCTTTTTATCTACATTTCTATCACGTGCAAATTTATTGCAATCCATCGTGGTAGCATTTCTTCATAATATCCATAACAGTTCACTATTTCTTATTTTTAATCAAGCATAGATTATTCGAAGTAGAAATGACTGAATAATTTAAATCGCTTTACGTCTGTACAGATGGAGACTACTAGAACTTTGAAATTTACTACATTGCGAATTATCCATGATAATATGTAAACATTTTAAGAATTTACCTATCAGAATAATTTAACACATTTTATTCCCATACTAGTATTGCCCTTTGATAGTAGATTCGAAAAAAAAAATTAAGAATCTATAATATTTATAACATTATTATAAATTAACAATCAAAATAGAGAAAATAATGAGTTAAGAAAATTTCTATCTTTTAGTACACTAATAAATGTGTATTTTTAAAACCAGCTTTTCTTAAATTCATTTTAAAATCTTTTTATATAAACTAGGGCTTTATACAAGAATGATATATATCGATACAAAAAAGATTCGTTCCCCCGAACACCCCTCCCCCCCTCAGTAATCGATTTAAGTACCGTTTCAATAAAAATTACATTTAAGATATATCTATACTTATAATAAAGCTCAATGTGTGTGTATGGTGGTCTCTACAGGCCAGACCGTTCAAATTACAGCTACCAAATTTGGCACGTGTATACCTTGGAGGTCGGGAATGTGCACCTGGGGGTAATTTTTTCGAATTTTTAATTAGTATTTTATTTAAAAATTAAGTGAAATTTTGGCGTGTTTCTGCTATAACTTCCGAAAATATTACCGCACAAAAAAGATTTTTACATCAAGTTAAAGATAAATTTATCTTGTAAATGATACCAGTGTTTTAACTTTAAAATTAAATTTCTATTTTTAATGAATTTTTAAATAAATATTTTAACTATATTTTTCAACAATTTTTTTCGTACAAAATAAAAATAAAATTTAAGCTGCACGAGCACGTTTCGCATTCATGGGAAAAAGCTTTTTTCTAAGAGTTGCCATCACATTCATTAAAGCTCCAATTAAAAATAAATTAAATCTTTTTGGAAATGAAATCGTCTGTAGGAAATGAAACAAATAAGAAGTATTATTTTTTTTTAAAATAAATTCAAGAAAAATTATTTTATGATCTTTTACACTCTCTATATTATTAATCCAATAAATCAGTTTTATTTTAAGGCAAGTTTTGTTTAATATGAACAGGATATTCATTCAAATCAGGGCCACACAGCTAATTTGTACACCTTTAGTAAGACACAGATCTGCTAAAATGGTCTAAAGGGAAAATTATTATATTTTATGTAACTTGATTCAATAAATGCTCTAATAAATAACAAGTTTTTGATTTTACATAAAGCTTCTGCTGTGGAAATCACGATTAACAAAATGTTCTTGAAACACTAATATTTTAAATAAAATGAGTTAATTTCCAATCAACTAAATCAATCACTTAAACCGGTTGATTTATGAACATTTGAATATTCAATTTTTATTATTCAATAAAAAAAGGAAAAATTTAGATTTTCCATCGATCGTTTCAAAGAAAATACGCCAATCAGCGCGCAGGTTTCTCAAGATTAATTGGTCTAGGATTATGAAAATGTTGAGTTTTCTAAATTTTTAACATTCAAAACTTCATAAATAAGTCTTAGTTGATCGTGGAAAATAGAAACATTCATTCATTTATTTAAAATTTGGTGTATCCAGAATATTTCTCAGAATATGATAAGTTACTGCATTAAATTTAGACTTCATAATTTTTGAAATATATTTATAGGCCGGAACAAAATATTATTATTGATGTAATTTCAATCCTTTTGAAAGCAAAACTAAAAACTGAATTTTATGCTGAATCTGAGAAGTTTTTGTTGAATTATTCTTTGAGATATTACATAAATTATGAAAAATATTTTGTAGTTCACATAAGACTTAAATACCGAGCGATTCTGTTTACAATACTAATATTCAATAATAATAATAATAATAATAAATAACAATAAAGATGATAAATAAAATAAAACACTTGGTTTTATGAAAAAATATCTTTATATTAATTGCAATTTCATCATTTCCACTTTAAATTAAAGTTGAAGTTTTACCGGAAATGGCTACAAATTAGCAAAATATATATAGTAAATTGAATGAAACGATCTAAACAACAGTATAAGTTTGTTATGACTATCAAAATTTGAAGATTAAAAATGTTTTGTTTGAGAATCTATTAAGAGACCAGTTACTTAAAATATTTAATTGAAAATTGTAGCGAGCGGTAATATTGGCGAACCGGCTGGTCGCCAAAGGCGGCTAGTATTAAATAAAGATAAATTTAAGTGCCTGCAATTCTAAAGAAAATCACCATTTATGTATTTACGTTCGATAAACATAAATATTTAAATGGTATTTTTCTTTAGCTTATCTACTTAAAATGACGAAAATTATGAAGGAATCTGAACCTATCCAGTCTCGAAGATATTACCTTTGTTAAGGTCGGATATCAGAGCGAAATGAGATATTTGATTAATCTTACAACCAAACAATGAATTCAAACAAATTCTTGAATATTCCAAACGGTGTTCATTGAAAAGCAAGATAGCATCTGAATCGATACAACCTTTTAAAATTTCTGTGGCATACCATCATTTCTGTGCCATATTGCTCCGACGTATTTAACATGCACCGAACCAGCTTTTACGGTAGAACTTCGGTGAAATTGAGCATCGAATTTAGAATACACCAATCCTAAAGTCGAAATCTTACTATTAGATCACTGGGATTTCTAAATATGAAACGGAATCAATTTACACCTCAAAGATACCCATAAGTCATTTGAAGCATATAGGTTCATGTCATGCTATGATATAAAATCTTTTTTCTTTCCATATGAAGCACAATGGATTCCAGAGTTTACACAGTTCTATTCTGGTTCAATCAGGACATACTCTTTCGAAATGAAGCAGAAATAATTGTTTTGTGTCAAGAAAGAAATAAGAATTTTCGAATTCAGATTTCTATTACATCAAAAATCAGGTTATTTATGAGTAGGTCTGGCATTGAAGTAAATAATAAAATATTCTTTCGGAAAATTTTGTTATATTTTCGAACATCCAGCTGTTGAACTCTTATATTATACAAAAAGTAAAATCGTAATGGGTTTATTTTAACGATACGAACAAAATGAAAGAAGTTACAAAAGGTGCTTCTATTCTTCAGAGAAATAACAAAATGGGAAAGGCAACAGTTTCCTCGCACCAAAGAAAAGAATACTTAAAAAGTTAAGAAAAAAAAAACGCCGTGAAAAAAAAAATATATATATCTATATATAAATTCTCTATCCTCGAGCAAATCATCAGCGCAAAGAAATGGTTCTTTTTTTCCAAGACATCAGCATGTTTATTAATGGTTGTTTGACACCTAGGGCAAAGCGAACAGAAACATTTTCTCGCACTACAAAATATTCGAAAATGATTTCTTTGAAAAGTAATTCTACCATTTCTTTTTTGCAAAAAAGTTCATTCAATATAATTTTGAATAGACTGAGCAGACATAACAGCTTAAGGCAGAATTTCCATTTTGTTCTAAAAGCATGAGATGATCCCATTTTTTATAGGATGGAATGCATTGCAATATTTTGATAGTTTCAGTAAGTAATAAGAAAAAAGTGATATAAAGCGTTAAGTCTGACATTTTGAAACATTCTTGAACAGAATGATAAAGACAAATTATATAAATTCGTTGCAATCAGTTCTCATAAAAAAGATTCGATATAAATTACAACAAAATGGAATTAAAATAACAACATTGATTACAAAAAAGAAATCAAAGTGTCATAAAATAAAAAATACAATATACACATTTTTAAACTGTTACCACTAGCACTGGAAAGACGTACCATGGACATCGATATGCTTTTTCCACAGAATCGCCAACGACGTGTTACACACGTCAACAGGCAATTGTAAGAGAAGTAAAATTGCTATTCACGAATCGTCGATTCAGTCATCAGAGAATTAGTCGGAACGTAGTTTACAGGAGCACAGTCTTAGGTTGAAAATCAATTCATTTAGAAGATATAAATCTCTTCCCGATCACTCTAAGATCCTGGATACTTGGTGTGACCTCGCTGCGAGTTACAGTGGACTGTTTCGGCACGCGTACCTGCGAATTTCTAGCCATCGCGGTTCATTCATATGCAGTGAATGTTGAAATTTATCATTAAAAACTTTTACATTATGACAAATATTATATGCAATCGTTGCATCTTCGCCCCAGTCTCTTTACTTTATTGCGTTAACCATTCCGGATAACACAGCCGGTACAATGGCAAATATTTGTACTGTCTTTCTTTCTTCTCCCCTAGTGTTGCTTCAAAGGGACGTTAATATAACTAAACTAAACTAAACTAAACTTGTGCACATGAATTTGTCTATCTTCTGATACTGAGTTTTACCATTTGTTTGTCTTCTAATACCTGAGTCCCAAAAGCAAGTGTTTTTTGGAATCCTTCGATTATTATTGATATTTTCGAGAGAAATTAAGAAGCGAATCATCTACCTACATTATGATATTAAATATGAAAAAAAATTGATATACTTGACATGGACAATAAATAAAATTGTTAGATTTAGTTAAAAAATAGAAAAGTATAGCTCTATTTCAACTCTATGTATATAGCAAATATCTACATTATTCTTCCGATTCTTATATCAAAATTACAATAATATATAAGACTATTTATAATTATATAAAAGGCATTTCAAAATTACTACAGCGCTTTTCAACTGTATCATAACTACAAAAATCAAAGGAGCAATTTACAAAGGATAATATTCGCTTTACAAACTTAGCATCTAAAGCATACATCCAATCATATTTGGAGCCGAATCCGTCAAGGAGTAAACCATTTGTTCGTATGTACTTTCACAAGTATGTAAACGTTACAACTCAAAAAAAAAAAAAAAAAAAAAAAAACAATGACTTAAATAAATGAAGATAAGTACATGATTTTACGACTACAGTTATCATAAAATTACATACTAAAAGTTCAGAGTCAAATTTTGGTTTCAATCAGTCGGCAAAATGACGTTTAAAATACACATTCGGTATTTTGATGTTTGTGTATTAACCACATTCCAGTATTTAACAGTCAAAGATCGCATGCTATAATATCTTTCGTAACTACTGTTCACCAATGGCACGCGTAGCTCTTTTTCTCGTATGCTCTTTAATAAATGTACACAAGTACATTTATTAGACACCATACGTTAAAGTTTCAGGGAGACTACTCTCACAAGTTTTTTCAAATGCTGTAATCGTTAAAAAAAAAAAAAAAAAAAAAAAAACTGAAATTTTGACGAATCTCCACGTTTTGGACCTCCTGAAGTCGGAAAAATTACAATTTTAGAATTATGTCTACCTATGAACAGCAAGAATTATGTGTTAGTGTGATGTGTGTCTGAAAATGCTTTCAGCTAAACTGATCAAATTCACCGGATTTGGAGATTTCTATCAAATTTTGAATGAAAGCCCTTCACAAGGAAGCCTATGCATTCCTCTACACGCGAATACGATAACTACAAAATATAAAGAGCTAAATAGAAAAAAATTTGGTAGATTGGTGTATAATTTAAAATGTAGATCTTTATCAAATATTGAACCAAATTTGACGAGGAATTCACTATCTGTTGGTTTATACTTTCGAATGCATATAAATCCAATAACTCAACAATGTGATGGTGTTCATAAATGAAATGTGGTGCACCATTTTAACATCTAAAAAGCTCTTTTTTTTTTCTTTTTTTCAAAATTGAAACTAAATCTATTATGGAAATAACAGTCTGTATATTTTCATGCATGTAAAGACGATAATCCAAAAATACAATGACTTAAATAAATGAAATTTGGTATGTTTATCTTGTTACTACAGTTTAATCTGTGTCGGTAAAAAGACATCCGTGTTCGGTTTCCTGGTCCTTGCGTATTAACCGCACTCCAGACAATGACCATAAAAAAAGTCACCAAAGATCGCTGGCTAATAGGGTTTTTTTATACTTTGTGACGAATTTAAAGATAACCAGTTCAACTTTATAATAAAAGTTATTTACAACATAAATGAGTTTTTATTAATCATTTAAAATGTAAATTAAAATGCTTTTCTAATAAGTCTAATAATTTTGAATATAGAATTACTCATCACGTTATACGATATGTTCACGGGCTTTTAAGGAGACAAAATATTGCAATCGTTCAAAGGGAATAATAATAATTTCAAGATTTTGACGAATGCCTGTTTTTTTTATTTTTATTGTCTGTTTATTTGTTTGAATCGTATATAATTTCACACTTTTTGGCAGAATCAAAAAAAATTTGGCACTCGTATTTCTTAGCATTCAAAAATTTCTACTGTATTTAAAAAGGGTGGACTGGGGTGTAGGATGATTTTACGCCTTTTGCATAACTTTGGAACATATCACTGCACAAAAATTAATTCTACGCTATCTTAAGATTTTAAAAATGAGCTTTTCAGAAACAAGTTTCATTTCAGTACAACTGTTTCTCTAGTTTTAGCAAAAATTTCAAAATATCTGGTCAAGATAATGTTTATACTAGGAGTGATACTACTTATTCAGGAGTTTTAAAATATCTTGAATATAATACAAAAGCTACACAATGGAAATATATATTTCTAATAGATATATAGAATTAATAAATGTAGGCGGAGCCGCAGTATTGGAGGATAGATAAGAATACAGAATGTGTGTGCCCGTCAGAGATGGAATTTGGAATATGGTTATGTCTTATTTTTACTATAATAATAAATCTGTGATATTTAGAACAAATCCATCAGGAAATTGACTGTCCGTTGGATTATAAGGCAGAAAAATAAAATTTGACAAATGGTTTTGAAATCCAATTTGAAAACAACTGAATTAAGAAATTAAAAAAAAAAAACTAAGTGGACACTCGATTTTTTTATTATTATTTTACATACTTCATTACATTGAATAAGTTTATGAGAAAATCGTCGCAAGAGTAGCTCGAAGGTAAAATATTCATTTGTTTATTTCATGTTTTTCAAGCAAAATATGGCAAAATCTTCATCTATCCTTATTATGAGTTAGCCCATTTTAACATAAACTGTTTAAAAAGTCTTTAGGATTTTAAGAAGATTTACGTTTTATAGGTTGGACCAAATTTACTAAAGCAAATCAATTTTAATTTATACCTAAAAACTTATCACCGTAAATTATAGCATCATTTCCAAACTGATAAGGAAAAAACAAATTTGAATATTTCATACAATAACAGAAAAAAATACATTAAGAAAAGTCACGAACATCCTATGAATAAAAGATATAGCAGACTTTATTTTTGTATTTAACTGATGGTTTACCCAAGTGGAATTTGATTTATTCTTTTAATAATAAGACAGCGTTAAACATTAAATGTTTAAATTGTTGCTGCTATGTCCAGCAACTTCGTTTTCTTTACAGAATGCTATTTAAAACAGTAGTTTAAAATAGCAAAGATAAAAATTTTAATGCATGTTAAAGTACGTTGCCGTTTTTCCATACAAAACAATTCAAAACAAAGTATATAAATAAAAGTTTTGAGTATCTACTTGAAATAATGACAGAGCAGAAGCTAGGTCTCCTTTCTTTATATATCTTTTAATGCATTCTTATTTTCTCAACTTTTAAATCCCCCCAACCTCATACAAATTTAATTTTCACAAATCAAATGTTATAATAAATTATTCTATTTTGAATATATTTACCTGAAATATATGTACATGTATAAATCTGTGACAGAATTTTTGTATGTTTAATGATAATATTCAGAATATTATTGTATAGAATATATTTTACAAAACAATCAATTCAGTGATCTCCAAGACTGAATTAGAATAAACAAAATCTTTGCACAGGAAGATTTAATTAATAATAAAAACAAAGGTAATCTTAGAGCTCATTTAGCAACAAATTCATAAATATCACTAGTCTTTATGAGTAATGGATAGATAAACATTCTGTTAGTCTGTATCATTTGAAATAGACGTGTAGAAACAATCAGTATCATTTATATTTGCACAAATTATAGGTATAGTGACTATTTAAAAGCACAATTTAGCTCAGTGGTGGTTTGTCAACTCAAAAATTAACAATGCTTGGAGGAAATAAACAAATAAAAGAAATCAAGGTACTGCAATTTTTTTAAAAGTCACTTAACTTTAAATAGCCTATATTTTTTAATTTCAAAGCCATATGAAATTTGAAGCATTTCAAACATATTACATGACCAGCATATAACAAATTCTTCATAATTTTGTAAATAAAAAATTATGTGAATGTTGAAGTGATAATTCAGTAGATACTCATTCTTCCTGCATTTTCTTTTCTACCTAGTCAAATTGATAATTCTGGTCAAAAAATGAATAGATAATAAGATGTGCATTAAATGATCCACAACATTCATTGTTTTTAGAATGTAATATTTAATAATAATCATTCAAATGAATTTTGATCTTAGCATCATTTTAGAATCAATATTTTTGAATAGCAAATAGAAATGAATATTCGATAAAGTGTTTCTGTGAAGCAAACAAGAATTGAATTTAAAACTCATAAACAGGCTATGAAAAAACAAAACAAGATCAGTAGGTCGCATTCTAAGCGCAGTTGCTAGGTTTAGCCTTTTTGCAACTTTAGAATTTCTATATTCAAAAGCAAAAAGGCTTGCTTTTGGATTTCAAATCAATCAATCAGGTGTTTGTGCAGTAGCTTTCATAGGCCATTGGACAGCATCACTCTCGCATTTTAATTCATTTTCTGTCTCCGCAATTTTTACTGCTCCCCCCCCCTGCCCATTATCATTGATTATACTCTCAGACTGGAAAAGTAAACAAGCAATATCAAACGCTCGGAGTGAAAAAATAAGCCAATATGTTAAAAAAACAAAAATGCAACTTCTAAAAATAATTCAGGGGATGTTATAGCTTTGAAGACTTAATAAGTCACCACTATTTTACCCAGACAAGTTAAATACATAGATAATTTTTAAATTTAAGTTGAATTTTGAAACTCTTTCAGTAACAGTGCCATAATGTATAGGAAAATAACTTTTTTTCCCCTGTAAAATCAAATTTAAGTTCTTACTAAATAACAAAAACAAGTTTTTGATTTTCTAAAACATATCAATTTCAAATGGGAATATAAACAACAAAAATCACTATTAAATTATTTCAAATATTAGAATAATCAGAACACATACAAGGTTGTGGTGCTTAGCTGCTATGAAGCAAAATTATTATCTGAGATATGAAAATATTGTTATAAAAATAAGGTTCTGGCCCTATTTATTTAATCCATCAATTAGCCTGAAAAATAGACATTTTATAATTTCTCAATAAATCAAAAAATAACAGATCCGATTTGCGAGATTAACAAAAGTACCAGATTAGTGAAAATTGGTTTAACAAAAATGCATTTTATAAGCAAAATGTTTACTGCACAAATATTAAAAAAAAAAAAAATACAAAATTTAACTACATATAATAAATATTACAAAATCTGGGCAGCAATCTATAGTTTAGTTTGAGACAGGATCAATTATATATATATAATTTTTTCTGAGTTGAAAGCATTTATATATAAATATCATTAAAGACATGTTATGTTTACATATTATGCAGTTCAAATTTCACTGACTTTCATCCCAAAGTATCCATTTCAGATAAAGCTACTGTTTATTGCTAGATAATAAACAGAAAAGGTAATAGAATCACATTCAAACTGATTGCATGGAATTTATTTTTACAATTCATGTATTTACATATCGAAATTTGTTTTCAGATTTATTCAACTTTCTAGTCAAAAATTAAAAATAAAACATAAGCAAATAAGAGTAACTAATTAATAAATGTTATGCATTGTATTATGCAACTTGATACTTGGTAAACAATAGCACATATATTGTGTCTGTATTCACTTTAATAATAAACTTTTTATGGACTCAGATATTACAACATCAAGTACAGAATTTTAAAACTACCTCACAATATACAAGAAAAACATATAGTACACAACAAAGAAACGTATTGATTAGTATTTGAAGCATTCAGCATGATTTTTTATCAAAGTGAATCTCTTGATAATCTTTAGAATATATAAAAGAGAGAGAGAGAAAGAAGCGGGAGGGGGGGAAAAACTAATACAAAAACAAGCAAACACAATTCTTAAAAATATAGTTATTTTATTTAAATGATGCTCTTTTTTTTATTGCCTGCACACTTGAATATAAGGATAGACTGGACTTTATTGTATCTATTAATAAATTAAATTTTGAATATAATGTCATTAGGGAATAATGAAGTGGTGTTCCAAAATGAAATAAAAACAATTTAAATATTTGATTTATTATAAGAATATTATATCTTATTTATATTTCCATTTTTCGATAATCATACGTTTACAGAAAAACCAAATTATTGATTGAAAGAACAGAGAATGAGAGGAAGTCATAAATATCAATTGAAGGTAACATTTTACAAAAAGGTATCAAATCAGAAATATTAAGTGATTACTCTGAATTACTGAACCCTCAAATTGAAATAAAACATCTGTATTGAAACCTTTAATTCGAAACAAAATTTATCATAACAAATATGAGTTTACAGAATATTTTAAAGAACAAATAATATAGAACACTGTTTTGTAATAAACATTAAATTTAATGGATATTCGGATATAATAAATATTTTATGTTAATGTTAATATTATATTGAATTTTACTTTCCAAATGACATAATTAAAAGAAGCCTCCTTTTATATATTTAGCAATAAGTCAATTTTATAATGACATGCTTAAAAAGTAAAATATTTATATCAGCTATCAATTTTGATCACATCATATTTTATCAATAAAAATACACAATTTCCTTAAATATCAAGAAAAGAATGTTGAATTGCGCTCTGGAAATTATTATAATTATTTAAGAGAAATCGCTTCGCATTTTTGAACGAAACGTTTCAAGCTAATTTAAAAAGGGAGTTATTAATTAGCTAAATTAGCAAGAGAAGCAATCCCAAAATTTTCGGTACACCAATAAACATTTTTATTTAAATTATATATTATTATAAATTCAAATTTAATTAAATAAAATACAATCTGAAGGCACATACAAACGACTTTTTTTTTAAAGAATGGATAAGACAAGTTACCTTTTACTGGTAAATCACAGTTATCTTACACATTCGCATCGGCTACACTAGAATACAACAAATAAGTTGCAAATATAAATACAAAACTAGTTAAATTGACGCATCACGCCCACGGTTAGCGATGAAGATTATTTCCCATTAAAAACGAAACTAACTTATTAAATGTTAAACAATTTTATTTTTTAAAACAGAAATAAAATTTTATCGTGAAATAAATTATCTATGAATATATATATATATAAAAGCAATTTTTCATAAACTCGTATTTATGTTGTAGAAGTATTATATGATTTATAGGTGTATGGAATTCATTTCTTTCGTTTTGGCATCATCTTTGCCGCTAGTCTGCTTTGCTTTGTTGTCACATTTGTTTTAATACAGCATCATCAATAGAGGCGTGATTTGAGGAGAATATATTATTAAAAGGTTATTTATTATTTTGAATTTTTACAGTCAACGTATTACATATTGCATTTCTCGACGACTGTATTAGTTAACACCTTAATTTGTTTCATTTATTTTTTATTTTAAAAGTTTAGCATTCTTGTTTACATAAGCAATCAAACTTTCTTTAAAAACTGCTAGTTGCTTTATTTTATTATTTATAAAATGAAACAAATTTTGACATTTTTTTAACGGTTTGTACCAAATAAGAATGTATTAGACTGAAGTATTGTTCGCATTTTCAGCTATTTCAGAGTGGTGGATTAATACGATAAATCGGCATTTCGCTTCGATGTATTGATATTGAATTGGACTTAAGTTGAAAACCAAGTCAAATCTTTGAAAATGGTAAGTTTTAATAAAATTTTTCTGTTATACTATTTGACTAATTTTTGTATTGGCTGTTCTGTTCATAAACATTTAACGGAATAGAGATTTAACTAATAATTTAATTGGTTGACGTTTGTGTAAAAGAAGGGGGAAAAAAATCGAATGTCTTGAAATTACAACCAAAAGATGAAATTACATAATGGAACTGAATACTTCCGTAACATCAAGCTAGTAAAAGCAATTCACTTGTTTGATTTTTTTTAATTGAATATTTCAAGATCATATTATAATTAAAATATTAGCTTAATAACATTGAAAAATGGAACATGACAAAATGGAATTATGTAAATAAATCATCATTTATTTTGCGATTATTAAGTGTAGAAAAAAGAAGTGAAATAAACTTTTTTTTCTTTTTATCATAGTATAATTTTCCTCTTTATTCGTTTGCATGACGAGAACATCTGAATTAATGTCATTAAGGTTTTAAAAAATAACAATAGTAAAAGGATCTCTTGCTAGCATCTTACTATTAATATTTAGATTACATTATTAATTTAAAAATTACTGATGCAACTCATCTAACTGTAGATGTCAACTTATCTTGAAATTGATTGCGATTTTTTACAATTTTTTTCTTGATTAAATCTTTAAACTTTTGCTTGTTTTGCAATGGATGTTGTCATGTTATTCTTTATATTATAGTTATTTTATAATAAATTTTTAATTTAATATTTGCATAAGAATCTTTCTTCTGTGGAGTTTTAATAATTTGTTTAGTACTAAATAGAATTATCAAAATTTTCTAATATAAATATAATCTATAAAATGTTTAAAATATTTTTTTCTCATACTTTGATTATTATACTTTCATTTTTTTTAACACGGCTTATGCTTGAAGACATTTTGAATTAATTCATATTGATGCAAATGTATTTTTATTTACAGATGCATTTCTTTAAGTCATTAAATTGATACATTGCATTGTGATAAATACATTTAATAAAAATACTATTTTATAAATAATTTTTTTATATAAATATTTTAACATTTGAGTTATCATGAATATAAGGTTATAGGTTAGTTTATAAGATTTGTCTTATTAGTTCAAATAATGATTTTATAGTTCAAAAATATCTTTTGGATATCAGCCTTTTGTATACTAAGAGAAACTGATCTGCAGAAATACCTTTTTACTGATGTATGATTATTGAAAAAGATTTCTGATATGTGCTTTTCATTATTTGAGTATAAGTACTTCTTTCCTGCCCATATTTGTTTAAGAAAGACAAATTTAATTTTTCGATCAAAAAATTCACAATTATTGTAATACAATATATTTTAAAATTTATTTTTGCTTTCTTATATACAAAGAGAAATTGTTGTCATTAAAAAATTGTGATATCATGAGTCTGGTTTATTTATTAATAAGTCTAGTTTCTATTTTTAGTCTATCAATATATGCCTATGAACTCAGTAACTTAGAAATGGAATGAACTAAACAGGTTGTATTTGGCGTGTGGTCTTAATGTAAAAATTATTTTCTATCCTATATTAAATGGAATTTACTAACAGAAAATCTGTGTATTTAAACATGATAAAAGAAATTACAAATCAGATGAATTGAATTTCATATATTTCAAAGAGCTTAATAATTTAAATTTGGCATTTATGTTTATCAAATCTGGATTGTATTTGTTTGTAGATCTATATTAAATCCTTGACTGCTAACTGCTAAACTTTTGACTAAATATTTTTGATCAGGTGATTTCCATTATTAAAAAAATGATATAAATTACATAATTGAAATTTTGTGTGTGATTTTTTTATACCAAAATTTTTGATCTGTTTCTAATTTTGATCATAATTGTTCTACTGGAAGAAATACAAAATAAATACTTTTTTCAGCACACAATATCATATACAAAAAAAAAGTGGCATACAAAAATATCAAGGAAAAAACAGTCCTATTGTTTTGTCCTGTTATAAAATTATTAAAAGTATTATTTCTAAAAAAAATATTAAGTCTCAGTTATAATATTTTGATCAAGTGTAACATATCATTATATATATATATATATATATATATATATATATATTCTTCAGAAACTGTACAAAGGCCAATATTGATATTCTTTTTATCTTTTTATGTGAATGAATCTTCCTTCTCTCATGAAGAGTATAAATTATGTATTTTTACTTGCTGTTTTTGGTTTTACTTTAAGAGTCCAATTAGTATTTTAGTTGTACTATACTAAATTTAATTTATGCATTCCTTTGTGCCTTAAAGCTGGCTTAAAAAAATAAAATCCATGGGTTTATTAAGCCTCCTCTTCCCCATTTTACTATAGACACATTATTTTATTACATGAATATAAATTGTAGACATGCTTAAAAAAAAATTTTTTTTTTTTTAATTATTGCAGGTTCTTTTAGCTGCTAGTGTGACAACAAAGTCAGGGAAAGGTAAGTATCATAGATATTTATTAATTGATCCAAAATTATATGTTGAGTATAAAATTCTGTTTATTTTACTATTATCTTTATTTTAGCTATAGTTTCCCGCCAGTTTGTAGAAATGACACGTGCCAGGATAGAAGGATTATTAGCAGCTTTTCCAAAGCTTTTAAGTGGAAGTCGTCAGCATACATTTGTAGAAACGGAAAGTGTACGCTATGTTTATCAACCAATGGAAAAGTTATACACTTTACTTATTACAACCAAAGCTAGTAATATACTTGAAGATTTGGAAACTTTACGTCTGTTTACAAGAGTCGTAAGTCACAATAGACTGTTTTATTTTAGCTTATATACCCACATTGTTTAAGATGAAAATATTTTCATGTCTTTCATCAATAAAAAAAATATTTAGACCTGATATTATTTTATTCTTTATTAAAATCATCCATATATTTCTGTATTTGTTATAAAATTTTGTAATAACTTACAGTATGATGAAAGTTATGGTTATCATGTATAATGTTATGTACACATTATATGAAAAAATTCAAAAGATATTTTAATATCATCTTGAATTGTATAATATAAAAAAGACATTTTTTAAAAGTATATTTAATATTTTATTTTAAAAATTATTTTTATTAAAAAATTATAACATTCAAAATACTTTTAATGTCTGTACCTTTATATTAAGTGAAAATAATTTTATTAATAGTATCAAAAATCTTTAAACCTTTCAATTTCTTTTTTATAGAATTAGATTGTACCAGAGTTTTTAAAAATTTCTCTTTCCCACTATGTATGGCCACTATTTATAATAATTATAGGTTATAGGTTAGTAAATCTTTTCTAGACATATTTTAATTCATAATGTTCCACTATGCTTTTAAGTGAATAGTGCTCATGTTGAATACTTATTAATATTACTTATTAATATTACTATTTAAAATATTATAGTTTTATTGGTGAATCATTTACAACTATTGCTTGCATATAATATTTTTGAAATGCTCTATAGTATCAAATTATTTTTCCTGTAATCATTTTGCTATTATATTGTACAAAATATTACTGTAAATTTTTGTAATTGCATATCTGCATTAACTGTTGTCCATTTTATAGATTCCAGAATACTGCAAATTTATGGATGAACAAGATGTTGTGAACAATTCCTTTAATTTAATCTTTGCTTTTGATGAAATAGTTGCTTTAGGCTACAGAGAAAATGTCAATATGGCTCAGATTCGAACTTTTGTGGAAATGGATTCACATGAAGAGAAAGTTTATCAAGCTGTTCGACAAGTATGTTTTTATATTTATTCAACATATTATTATAATATGTTGATGCTATAGATGCTTTTAAACGAATTTGATCTTATTAAGAGTTAGATTGCTACTAATAATATTTTAAAAATCTTTGCCAACTGTATCTAATAAATTTGGATAATAACATGCTATATATTTCAGTGTAGCTGAAAAATCTTAGGAATATATGAGTGTAGATGCTTATATTATGGGCCCATGATGATTTATTGGCTTTAGAAGCAGGAATATCTTCGATTTGAGATCGCTATGTGGGCATGTTGCACATTAAATAAGCCCATTTCCCTCCTGCTCATGTGATATAAAAATCTGAAAAAAATTAACTTCATCATCTAATCACAGTTCAAAATTACAAGGTCCATTAAAAAAATCTGTCATTTAACTTCAAACCGAATATAAATTCAATTTTCATTAATTTAGCATTTATATACAAGATATTTACATTTCATTTCTATGGCTAACCTGAATTCATTCAATTGTTCCCCTCCCCTTGTCTAAAGAAAAATCGTTGTTGTTTTATCAAACTCCTTAGCAATTTTTAAGTAGCATATACCTCATATTAATCAGAGCTTAAAATCAAAAATTTGTCATTTTGATTTTTTTTTTGCTTTGATTTATTTTGGAGGTAATGGAAAGAATACAGATTAATTTTTTGATTGGATAGCATCTACTGTCAAGTTTTAAAATAACCCTTTATTAATATTTTTCTTCATAATTTTAAATCTAAAAAATGGAGGGAAAATTAAGAAATTACACTACACCTTTCAAAAAAAAAAAAAAAATTATTTTTCTGAAGACTTTAATTTCACTGTTTTCCTACTTTGATGTTTTTAACGTAATTTTTTTTTAATTACTGAGATCAATACTTTTAAAATAAATTTAGCAAAAATAATAAATTTCGAAGGAAATACTTAATGATTCATTCCACAGTTCCATTATTTTCAAATACTAGTATAATATCATAATGCTGATAGCATAGTGTATAATGCTAAAATTGAAATGAAAAAATATTAATTTTAGTAATGAAAAAGTTGTAAATTTTAAATGTTTTTGAGGAGGAATTATTTATCATTGCTATTTTAATCCTCTTCGTGTAATGGAAAATTGGATTCTGATGCAAATAATCCTAAGGATGATGGAAAGTAGTTATCCATTTTATCATCATATTCATCAGTTAAAAAAAAGTAAAATGTAAAAAAATTGAAAATAGGATTCTTATTTAGTGCAACAGAAAAAAAGCTTCAAAAAAGAGGGGGAAAATGCTTAAACATGCTTTGAGTGATAATTGCAGGTTTTTATTGTCACTTATAGTAATATCTCATTCCCCTATTCTAAGACTTGTACATGTCCCTAACAAGCTTCTGATTAAAGGTCAATTTATTGTGAATCCCAATATTGTTGAGGTATCACTGGAAGTGCTTAGGCTCACAGGCCTTATATCTTCTATTCAGTTGAAATAAATGGTTAGTGATAATATATATATGTAATGATGTCTCTTAATATAATTTAAGATTTAATTAATTTCTTAATTTTTTTATCTTAAATTTTCCCATATTAACTTTATTATAAAATGTTCTCTTATTCCTGATCCAGTTCCTAATTCTGCACACTCTCTAGAACACAGATGTTCTCTGCATTTTCTTATGCTCTGAGTAAAGGGATAAAAATTCCTAATGTTTACAACATTCTTTTAGACATACATAAATTTCTCTTTCCTAAGATTACATGTGTCAAAGAAATCCCTATCAAAATCTCATGGCAAAACCACTGCAGAGAAAAATTGTTTGACTCTTCTGCACATCTGTTGTGATGTAGACTGATGTATTTCTTTGTGTTTAAATTATGCCTCTTGTGGTGAAATAAATTAGTTTTAAAATTTCAAAAGTTTTTTCTATTCAACCATGCAACTGCTAATATATATATTGTTTAAGGTTTTGGTTCATGATGTTTAAATTAATGTACCAAACTTAGTAACAATGCCATATTACCTTTATTGTCAGCTAAGTTTTACGATACAGTCAAATCACATAAGAAAGTTTTTGTAAAGATATGTATGCATTTCTGTAGAAATTAACATATAGATTTCATAAAGGATACACACACTTGGAACAGTTATAGTATTGAATCAGCATAAATGCTATTTTAAATAAGAGACTAATTTAAGTAATATTCATTTACAGACTCAAGAAAAAGAAGCTAAGCAGAAAATGAAAGAAAAAGCACGGGAATTGACACGTGCAAAACAAGAAGCACTGAAAAAAGGCCGCAGTCCTGGGTTTGGTTCTGGTTCTGGATCTAGTTATTTGCCAACTTCAGCTGATACTGTGCCTATTGCTGCAGAAACTCCAGCCAAGTCTGCTTATTCAGCTCCTAGGTAAATGTTATTTTTCTGTTACTAATTGAATTAAATTTTTTTCTAAATTTATACTGAAGAAACTTATTCATAACTTATTTCAGTTTGTTAACTATTGCTTGTTATAGATAAGAAAGTTTTTATTTTAAGAATTTTTCTTTTTTACAAGCTCAAAAGATTGGAATTTTTTTTTTTTAATTCTAATTTTCTCGTTTTTAGTATTATGAAAAATTATATATGTTTTTAGAATTATTAGATTTACTAGTTTTTGATTAAATCTAATTTAAAAAATTTAAAAATTGCAATAAATATTTTGTATCAAGAAATAATGTATAATGAATTCATTTTTGAATATAAACATTGTGTATAGCAAATTTATTCTGGTATTTCTCCCTTTTTATTCCGTTATATTCTTTTCTATGATGATCAATTGATTGTTGATATTGAAATTTTATCTATCTAAAGACATATAAAAATTAATTTTAATTTAAATTTTTTTGAAGGAATATTTTTCTGTAAATTCATTTTTGAATCAAATTTTGGATGTTGAATTAATTATGGATAAATATGGTGTAAGCACTTTGTTTTAATTTAATTATTATTTATCTTTTATTTCTTTTAGTTTACTGGAGTGAATTTCTTCTGTATATTCTAAATTAAAATAAAAACATTGAAAATCTTTTGCCAAATCTTTGATATTTACTAAATTTTACAGTACTCGCCCTACTGCTACTGGAAAGGCAATGAAGCTTGGCAATAAAAATAAAGATATTGACTTGTTTGTTGATTTATTAAAATCTGAAGGAGAAAGTGAGTTTCACTTTTTTTTTATGTATTTTGTTTTGTTTAAATAAAATCATCAGTTGTAAGAATACTATTATACACTTGTTTTTAATTGTTATAGCCAAAGGTTTTAAAAGAGGTATGTCATTTTATAGACAAAACATATTACTTTCTTATAATTAAATTATATTTTTCTTACTTTAAAAAAATTACTGACAGTGTGTTGTATGATTGTGAAACTTTCTATAAATTGAAATAAATGCCATTTAACATATTTTTCAGAAATCATTTAGAATATTATATGTAATTTCATTATTTTTGTTTTAATGTTTTAATTATTTCTTTGAATAAATATACGAGTTTTGAGTTATGCTTAAAGTATAATATGTATATTTTTTTATGTTTCTGAAATTATTATTTAACAGTGAATACATGTTTTGAAAAACAAGTAACTTTTATTATCTTATTGTTATTGTTTAGCACTTAAGCATAAAACCTATTTAAATAATTATTTCTAAATATATACGCATATTTTCAATAAATCCTTAGGTGTTGAAACAACATCTAGTGCAAAATCAACTGTTGGAACAAAAGCTGCTTCTCAAGTTCATACTGAAAGGTATCTTATTTTGAATCTGCGCCTTATTTTGGGTTTACAAATTCTGTGTTATAATGATTTTCATAAAAGATGGTGGTTAAGGTTGTACCAGGATTCAGTTTATAAAACTAATCAATGTTTCAAAAAATGGATTTTTTTTCTATATCAATTGTTTTCAAAAATTCAATTTAGTCATCAGAAGGATGCTTTATGTTCCTCAATGAATCATTACTCTCAATATTTCACAGTTTCTGTGATGATTTTCATAAATGTATATTAAAAGAACTGCAACTTTGTAAAAGAGAAGTGCTTTTGCAATTCACATATTTTTTGTTTGCATTTTTAATATAAATGCAAATGATAAAAAAAGTAACAATGAAACTACAATATATAGAAAAAAATATCTTTGACAGTATATTTCATCCATTTTAGGGATGATATCTACAACAATATGAAAACTATAAAATAAAAAATAAAAAAATTGGCATCTACAAGCTAACTGTGTTGTAGTCTATTTGAGACATTAGAGCCCCTCTTTTGCCTAGCAATAGTATCTTCTTCATTAGTCAGTATCCCTCTCTCCATCATACTTTTGACTAAGAATTTTAAAGCTCCAAATTTTTATAATCATTAAAGCCATCTTATTTTAATAGCAATATACTTTTCCTGCTTATTATGCATATGATCATTCCTATAAGATCCCCTAGAATCAGAATGACATTAAAAGCATTATGCTAGTCATTTACTTCCTAATATGTTTCTTTTAACCATACTGTAATTATTATCTTAACATTTAGAGATATCTGAATAAATAATCACCAGAAAATTTAATATGGATAATCTGATGAATTCATTACAGTTCCTAGTATGGCTCATGTATCCTCCTCATTCTAAAGGTATGGCCTATAATTTCCTCACTTGACTATTGTGTCCACCAGGGACTTGAGAACCAACTAAGTCCTCAAGCTTATCATGCACATATTTTAGGTCCCCCCCCCTAGTGAAATTTCCAAGTTTCTCCTGTGAATTGTGCAGATAATCATCAGAATTTTCTTTCTTTAGTTTTCAAATGTGGGGGGGGGGGGGACCATACTATTAAATATTTAATGAAGCAGTAAAAATGGTTTGATTTTCATTACAAAAAATAAAAGTTTTTAAGAACTGTTCAAAAACAATTAAGAAAAAAGTTTATTAAACGGGAAGAACTGCCTAGTATTTATATTGGAATCATTAAGAGGAAATTTTTTTAAATTTTAAAATGATTTAAAAAGTAAATTTTTGTGTTATATTTTCAGAATTTTTGTTATATTGTAAAGGAAAATTCTTAAATTCCACTTAATTGAAATTCTAATTTAAAATTAAACCAATCATTTTGGGGTGCACATTTTCACTTTTCAAAGTGTATCAAATCAAAATTATGCAATTCTGTATTCAGTAGTTTGTTCTGTAGAGCTTGAATAAACAAGAAAACACACTCAGTTAACTATCTGAATTAATTGTGTCTGAATTTATATAAGTCACTTTTTAATATTTATTTTGCAATAAATGTATTAATATTGCAGAGCAATTTTTAAATGTATGTAAAGTACTTTCTTTCTTATATCTCCCAATTATGAATGTTTCTGTAAGTTCATAAAAACAAATCTTTTCTCATTTGATGTAATATAGAGTTCTGTATTTTACTCATTTGCAAGATTATATTGATGCACAAATAAACATTACCAGTGTTCATCATGAATCTGTTAGACTTTTAATATATTATTTAACTTCTTCCTTCTATAGTTTAACTTAAAAGACTAGAATTCTAATTTAAAAATATCCTTAATTTTTTTTGTTTTATTTGTTATTGCAAATTTCAGACATTCTTTGCTCTTTTGGATGAATTATTTTGGAATACTAATTCTATTTTAAGTGCTGAGTACACTTAAAATAGAAGCAATTCATAGCACTAGATAATTTGGTTAAATTATCTAATGCTATGAATTGCTTCTATTTAATAAATGTTTTGTTAAATTGTGTTCTGGATATATATATATTTTTTTTTTGCAGAATATAATAATGATAGTATAAATTGGTTTAGAAATTTAATTACATGCATTCTATTGTACATAGGAATTTCTTCAAAAGTTCGATTTCAGGTTGATATAATTGACAAAGTTTGAACATAAGCATATGTATATAACAGGAATGCATATATAATATAAAATTAGAAATATTACTTTCATGGAGTTGATCAGTTTGTTTTATTTTTCTCTCAATATTATGATTTTACATGGAGTATGATAACATTAAAATATCAGTTCTCTGTGTACAGAATTAAGAAGCTGAATTTTCTGAGTGTTTTTCTGAAAATTTCTCTTATTGCATTGTGGTGTGATAAGTTGTAATTAAATCCTTCCCTTATTGTGGTTTCTTTTTTACTGTGCAGATGCTGGATACTTTAATCTTTGATTTTAAAACTTTAAAATCTATTCATTTACATTGTACTGCAAATCTGATGGGGAATTTACAACATTGGGGTGGTGTCATAAATTAAATTTTGTACCTTTGGCTTCATATTGTCAAAATCTAACACTGATCCTACCATGTTGGGATATTACTAATTAATGCTTTTAATATGGTGTAATCACTTCTGGTCATTGAGAGCATCTGGTTCTAAGTTTAAAATTAGTGTTTAATTTACATTGAAAGATGTTTTATATTTCTTTTTTAAGAAATCAAATATTATATTTACCATATTTGCAGTGTTCATCTACGCTGTGAAGAAAAAATAACTGTTGTGGCGAAGCGTGATGGTGGTGTGGACCTTTTAGAAGTACATGGAATTGTGACATTAAATATTTCTGATGAAAAATACGGCTGCATTCGAATAAAAATTGATAATGAGGATGAAAGAGGTGTCCAAAGTCAGGTATATAAGCAGATAAGAATTAGCTTATTTTCTAAAATTTTGTGATGGTACAATTCTGTAATAAAAATAATTTTGATAAAAAAATTTAATAAGGTAAAAATCTGGTTATATTATTTTTTTTACTTAATTATTTTTTTTCTCATTGTAATCTCTGATTTTGAAAGGAATTATTTAACTATCTTTTAAAAGCATCGCAGGCTAGTGTTTGAAATTTATTAAATCTGCCATAGTCAATGACAACATTATTTAACATTATTTAAAAAGCTATATGAAGTGAATCACTAATAATGAATGTAATATGCTTTTCTGTCTATCTTAGCACAATTGAAAAAGCTCCAAAAATGAAATAAATATATCAAATATTTTAAAATTCATTATATTATATAGAATATTTTAATGAATCTAATGATGCACTGTATAGCATTTCTTATATTTTCAATGTAACTGTCAGTGATTGTAAAAAATTTGAAGACTTGTAACATTTGAATCTTCATATATTATTATTTTCTTATCATTTACAAAATTTTTTATACATTTTTATAACTATGCAAATCTGTTTTCTTGTTTAAAGTACAAATTGTACATCCCCCCTTGATTTCTATGATAATTCATGTCATTTAGATATTTTTTTAATATTGAAAATCTTAGATATTATTGCTTTTATAGAATATTTAATATTAATGTTTTCTTTATAGACTCATCCTAATATTGATAAGGAATTGTTTAGAAATTCTCACATTATTGGCATGAAGAATTCAGCTAAACCATTTCCAATCAATGTTGATGTTGGTGTTTTGAAATGGCGGTTTCAAAGTCAGGATGAGAACAATGTGCCTTTATTAAGTAAATCTTTTAACCATTCTGAAATTAAATTTAGAACTCTTTTTAAATTTTTTCTTTTTAAAAAAATGTTAGAGAAAACTTTGGGTTTCTAATTTATATACAAGGATTTGATCAAATTGTCTTTTTAAGCTTTATTGTCAATTATTTATATCTGAATGATAATCTTTAATTGATAGATATTAAAAGAGCCACTCTTTATTTTTTAAATTACGTGTTGCTTTCACTTTTCTGTATTCCATTCAAGACCTTTATCTTATACATGTTTTTTGTCTATTTTTTCAGTCAATTGCTGGCCATCTGAAAATGGCACTGGAGGATGTGATGTGAACATTGAATATGAATTGCAGCTGGACACTTTAGAGTTAAATGATGTTGAAATTCTTATACCTCTAATGTAAGTTTCTCTTTTTTAATTCTCAGAATATCAGTGTAGATATTTTCATATGAAAAAAAAATGCTTTTAGTTTGTAGCTATTAATTTAAAAGTACAATTGTTACTTAATAAGTTCAAGTCCTAAAAATTGTTATTTTCAGTGTACAAAATCTATATATATCTAAAATGCTAACATACATATCACAGAATAACTTTTATTACTTGATCTCAAATGGCAACAATCAAATGTAAAAAATCTGTTTTTACAGTTGTACATATTCTACACTTAACTAATTCATGAAGTTTCAAAATATTAATAGAAATACTTTGGAGATCTTTATCACCAAAAACACCATTCAGTCAGAGAAAAGCCACAAAAGAAATCAAGAAATAGGCATCAAACAAAGTATAATCCAGCCTGAAAATAAGCTTAACCATCATCAGACGGGTAATAGCCTTACCTATGGAAATTGATGATCATATCTTCCAAATCTATTATTTCATAAATATGGTTCTTTCACATTAGCTTAAAACTTTAAAAATTACATTTTTTTCTTTATTTTTAATAATAAAAGCAATACACAATCTGCAACTATAATACATTTATAAAATGAAGTTAAATTTCCTATCTTATACTGCTTGCAAAACAAGGCTTTACCAGTTTTATATAGTGACTCATTTAACACAGCAGGAAATCTTTTATTCACTCATAACTATGCTATTTGAATGAAACACCAAACATAGCGGTCAAAAGCATCTGGAACTCTGAAATTAAAATTCATCCATCTTAACATTTAAGCATATGCTTTTGTCAATGTTAAAATTAAGATTTAAGAATTTGTCTTCTTTGGATAAACTCCAAAATATACATTTCAAAGTATATACATATTTTTAATTTGTAGCACATTGTAATTGGTAGCACATTAATTTAATTTAATTCAATTTCTTTTTTTT
>JAPMOR010081286.1:59992-70650 GCA_026543865.1 Argiope aurantia | reverse complement strand
CAGCCCAATTATCTTCATACCCAAGCTAGTTACCAAAGGCAGCTAATTTATTAATATTTATAAAAAAATGAATTTGATTTACACTGAACTCACTTATCCTTCATTCACAAATTTTTTCTCACAGGGTATCTTTTTTAATCTTCATTTGTATTTTTTTTAATACTGACACTTTTATGATCTTGCTATTTTAGTGATATAATGACAATCAGATAAATTAAAAAAGAAAATTATATCAAAAGTATAAACCAGATGCTTGATTTTATACCATTCATTGATATCATGTTTAAGTACACAACATAATCATCATATATTCTATGAACTTTTGATATTCAGCTTTTAATGATATTTGTGTACATGAAATTTTTTTGTAATTATATTAGTTGTGATCTAAAACATTACTAAGACTATTATATTATTTTGATACAATTAATTTCTTGAAATTAGGATCATAATAGTCTTGAATGATTTGTACTTCAGACTGTTTTGTTATACAAGGGGTTTTGCATATTTTTCCATTGTACTAATATTTACTTTTAAATATGTAATACTTTTTTTTAAATGTTTAAAAAAAACATGTATGTATCCAACTTTTATGGTCTGGTAAGATGAAGGCTTGAAATTTTTTCTATATGTTAAGACTTTGCATTTCTCAAATAAAAATCTGATACTCAGTTTTGGCCATAAAATCAAAATCAGCAAGTGCACATTTTCGATCAGTTTCTAGTTAAAAATAGGCAATCATTTAAATAAGATAAAATATATTAGAAGCTTGAAACAAATTATTTTGCAGTTGGAAAAGTTATAACTGATATTAGCTAAAGAAAAAGATGTCTCTTGATTCTGAAACAAAACACTATTTTTCATATTTAAAAAAATGTTTCAAATGCTGAATTTTACTAAAAATTATGTCTTATTAAAGTAAAAATTATGCAATAGGGTTGTCTGCTGATTTATTTTCAGTTTAGAAAGAAATACAGGGTATATAGACAGAAGTTAACTTCAAACTCTTCAACACCCAGTGTCTTACATATAGGACAATTATATTTTGCTTCTTAAGATAAAGCCAAATATATTCTATTTTTGTTTTATCTAGTAAATAAATATTTATTTCCAAACAATTTTCATATGATATATATCACTTAATATCCAATTTTTTTCTTTCAATATTTCAAAAATTCTTGAATATACAAAATTTGCTAGTGCTTTTGGCTGATATTTTCTTTATGATTAGGGGTACTCCTGTGGTTACTGAATGTGAAGGATTGTATGAACATGATAGCAGAAAAAATCGTCTCATCTGGAAATTACCTGTCATAGATTCATCAAACAGATCTGGTGCAATGGAATTTTCATGCCCTGGAAAGCCATCTGATTTCTTCCCTGTTACTGTCCGGTTTGATTCATTTTCATCATATTGCAATATTAAGGTGAATATGCTTTAGTTTTTAGAAGAAAACAAACATTGTGTGTAATAGCATGATAATTCACAATTCTGAAGAATTCCATATTTTCATAAATAACTGTTTTTAACAATCATAATTTTAAAATGTGTAATAATTTTATTGATGTTATGTAATCAATGCTAATACTTTAATGTATTTTACATTATGTTGAAAACTGACCAAAAATTTGTATGGAAACTTTGTAGTTTCCTAGATATTACCAAAGATTAAAATAAGAGCTGATTAACATTTTAAATGTACACCTTTATTATTATAATAAGCTAATATCAGATATACATGTTTAAAAATATATAAATTACTTTTCAACTTATTAATATTAGCATTTAATTGTACATAATTGAGCTTGATGCATCTTATAATCTTCATTACATTATGCATTTAAATATGAATAACTCTCTTGATGTAGGGCACTATGGCTATAAAATTGCATTTTGTCATATTTTAAATAAATATATTGAACTATTATTAATTTCTAGGAAGAGTTGAGAATGAATTTTGTATATCATAAAATTACATACAATAAACAGTTTTTTTTTATTAACATTTTTATGTTTTAAATGGAATGTAACATTTTTTAAAAAGACATTTTTGAACGTTTTAATGTTTCAAAGCTAAATCAAAATTCAATTACATATACATATAATATGAAGGATGTCATAGAAATATTTTTAATAAATTATAAATTAAATGTAAAAGTTCTTTTTTTTTTCATTAATTTTTTTCCACTTTTTCCTTAGGTTGGTGATGTTTTCACTCTTGATAATCAACCTGTCAAGTACGATTCTGAAGCTGGTCTTGTAACTGAAAGATATGAAATCATATAGACTATTTATATATCACTTTTTATATTCTAAAGCAGTGTTTCTGAATTTTTTTTGCCTCTTGTTATGTTGATGGTCAAATGTATAATCAGATTAATCAAATAAAATTTCAAAGTTTTATTAACAACAATGAAAAATAAATACAAAAATACTCTGTAAAAAATACTTAAAAAAATATATATTTATTTTGTAGGAGGTGGAAGTAAAATATTTTTTAACTTTGCTTCTTTCAAAATATCACCCGCTCCTTTTTGAAGCAGTAACTCAGCAAGCTTCTTGCCTAAACTCTCTGCAGCATTTAAAACATGATGTGGCAAGTGGGGAGCAACAATACCAATATAATGCTAAAAAGAAGAAGAAATGAAATAAATAAATTATAATTAATTTTATACATATAATCAGTGCAATGAGATACTTACTTCTTGAGGTCTAATGGAATTCTTTTCAACATATATGTCATCAGTAATCTCATCAATAATACTCTTTGATCCATCTAAACTATAGACTCCTCCTTTTAGTGTAAGCTGAATTGAAAATTTTCAAAGGTTATATTACAATTAAATGTACTTCAATTGCATTCAGTAATTTGTGAATTTGTATAATATTTTAATCATTTAAATGGTATTGAGATAGAACACATTGATGAATAAATTTATCAATACTGTTTTTTTTAAGAAAAATGAATCAATCACATAAGCCTTACCTTCTTACTTTTGAGGCTTGAATACACACCAATTGGAACACTACATCCACCTTCTAATGTTTTCATAAAAGCTCTTTCGGCAATGCAACAAAGAGTTGTTTCTTCATCAGATATTTTGGAAAGCAATTTTATGGTCAATGTATCATTTTCTCTACATTCTATTGCCAGTGCCCCTTGACCTACAGCATACATGCATTCTTCTGGTGTAAGCACCTATTTTTTAAACATATTTATTAGGTAAAGAAATTGTAATTATTTGATGGTATAAATATATGCACTATAGGTTTGTCAGATATTGAAATTATAATAACATGGAAAAATTAAAGAATTTTTTCTGTTTGTGTGTGTGTATGTATGCATAATATTATACTGCAAGAATCCAGATACTTTGAATTGACACTCCAAAACCATATATAATATGATCAGACCAAAAAAAAAAAACAACTGTAGGTAATAATAAAATTCATCCTCAAAAATGAATACGATGACAATTTTGTTTCCATACTGTAAATAAATTTGGATAGGAATTATGATTTGACATACTTTTGATAACAATAAATTTTGTTCGTTGATTTAACCACCATCAGGAATTTCACTAACTCTCATATTTTCCATTTGTTTAATGTGTATACTATCAATTAAGCTTTCTGCTGTTTTGAAACAATTACTATAACTAAATAAAGTACTTTAAGGAAAGATGGTATCCTTACAATCATTAGTTATAATTGTTAAGATGCCATCAACTTAACCTTTTAACCCTGACAGTAAGGTCTTACCAGTTAAACCTTGCAAGAGTGGTAGAATTCTTAATTTTCAGACTTATTCCAGCCTGATTATTGAATTGGCTGTTCTTTATCCATTTCTTGTGCTATCTAAAACAAATTTTGGTAGGGATGGAATACACTGAATTAACTTCTTAGTGAACAAACAAATTCTGTGGAGTTTTCTAGACATTAAAATGGCATCATTCTATGCATTTGGTTTACAATTTCACTTTCAATGAGATTCCATCTTGGTTAAAATTAGTTTGCGGTTATTCATTTTGAATGTTGCGACAGCTGTAAAATCATTCGCAACATTTAAATATTTCTAAAGAATTTTTGCATAATCAGTACATTGTGTAATAAAATTTATTTTTGTAATAATCAAAGCACAATCACTTAATATAACATAGCTTTATCCTGAAGGTAAATCTCCATCTGGATATGACAAATTTCGTTTTTGCCAATAATAGAATGTTTGTGCTGGTAATATTATTTGGCATAATTTGATAAAGGACAATGAATTGAATCTGAATTGCATAGTAAGTATTTTGAAATGAGTTGTTGCTATCATGTTGGGCACAAAACCCAACATGTTCTGCAAATGTAGCTGGGTGGTGTGTGTTTTAGCCAAGGAAAGATGCTTTCTTGTCTTTTTCTTATTTATTTTCACACACACACACATAACAACACACATGGACGATGATTACACATATATAAGGAAACACATAATTCTATATACATTTAAAGTAGAAAATTCTGATAACAAAGAGCGAACGAATGATTCTGTTTGCCGCTAACAAAAGAGAGCGGTGCCTACTTGCACCAGTTACACACCAACTCTCAGAGAGAAGTGTTAAAAAAAAAAAAGCTGAAGTGCGCTTCTCCCACATTCCAAACATATATTGTTTAGCGCATACTGCGCCATCTATGTTCAGTATTAACTTTACTGTATGAATAAATATACAAAGAATAAAAAATACTAAAGAAAACAAAATATTATAAATAATAAAATCACAAACGGCAGATAAAGCTATAAATACATAAACCATTTTTTTTGCAACTTATTTATCAATCTATGGATAGTTTATATTTGGTACTTAAAAAAAATCAGAAATATATAATGATTTTTTCCCCATTCTTACTTGATTTATACGATGTTCCAAATCCAATCTTATAACACCAGCTGCAGCTAAAATAATTGCTGAGTAGATTTTATCTTCATCCAGTTTACGAAATCGTGTGTTTAAATTTCCTCTCTTGTACAAAAATTAAGGATTTTAGAAATATATAATATATTAATACATAAAAAACTTGAGAAAAACAAACATAGTGAAATCATAATTATTAAAGGATACAATGCTTTCAAACTGTAGATTCGGAAATAATCTTTTCAGTTGAGCTATTCTTCGTAGAGAGCTTGTGCCTATAATACTGAAAAGAGTTGACAAATATGTAAATTATGATCAAAAATTTCAAATCATACTTTAAAATTGTTAGAAGAGTTTATTACCTTCCATCAGGAAGTTCTTTCAGATTTTTATGGTCACAATTTGAACTGAAAACAACTACATCAAGTGGGTTCTCTCTCCTATAAGATATATATGTATATACATATTAAAAAATATGACAAAAATAAACAAATACATATTAAATGTTGCTATCTTTTAAATAGTAACAAAATTGTGCTAAAAGTTCACCTCTTCCACATAGCTAATTATTATGCATGATGGTTTTAAGCTCTGAGAAATTACTTTTTAAGCAGTAAAATCATGTTTTTTGAAGTGGAAATTCTTGATATTATTTTATATATTTTCCAAAAATATATCTTTGAGCTGATCATGGAAGGTAGTTCAATCAATTAATGGGTTACCTTTTTTTTTTTTTTGAATTAGTAATCCTTAATAACATATTCGATTTTTTTAATTCATGAATTATTTCCGTAATTAAAAGCTCACAATGCCACAAACAAGTTAGTTTACAGTATTATTAGAAATATCTTTTTGGTGCAAAAATAAAGAAAAATTCAAATTAACCAGCATTTTTTTTTTTGCATGCATTTAAAAATATCATTAAAAAATCTAAATGTAATTCCAGCATGTTCAAAACATAATTTTGTGACAAAGGCAAGAAAATTTAAGTCTTTAAAGAAAACTTTTAATGGATTATGCATTATCATGTCATTTAGCTATTTTTCAAGTCATAATACTTTATTTATGAAACAGAACATATTCTCAGGCATATGTTTTTTTAAGTAGTAGTGCAAGTCATGCAGAATTTTTTTAATGTGCAAAACTCATCTACATATCAAATGCTATTTAGAGAGAGAGAGAGAGAGAGTAAAGAGAATTTATACATTTAATATAAACATATACATACACACAAGAAATTTTTATGTAAAATGCAATATTTTATAAGCATTTAAACATGAAATGGAATTCCTTACTTGCAGATGGCTGCAATTATCATCCCAGCTGGCAAGGTTGTGGGAAGATCTTTCAATGAATGCACAACAATATGAACTTCCTGCTTTTCTAAAGCAATTTCTAATTCTTTTGTGAACAGACTTTTTTCACCAATCTATTAGATAGGAAAAAATAGGTATAAATAAGAAAATTAATTGAAAACCATGTAAAAGGTATTTGGAAGATGTTTAAAATATAAAAACTAGTACTTTTAAAATTATGATCATAAAAAAAGTAAGAAAATAGTTTTTTTTTGCAGTGGAATTGTTAAGTTTATTAATAAAAAATACAATACATATATTTAGGAAGTTCAAAATCTAAGATCATTGGAGATTAATTGAATCTTTAGATGGGATCTTGTGGATTTGAAAGCTACAAGATGTTTCCAGAAATTTAAAATAAAATAAAAATTTATTCTCAAAATGTTTGTATATTAAATGTAAAAATAGATTATAATGAATCGTAACAAAACGATTTACAACTCAAACTATATGCACTTTAATTTCATCAAAAAGTTTCTCAGTTTCAATTTCAAGTTAAGAGGAAGGGAGGAGAGGGTCTTTTTCAATTGTTAGGTGTTTTTGTGATATTAAAAAAAGTTGCAATTAATATAAACATAAGGTTTTAAGCACTGCAAAATTTTTAAGCTTTTTATAGAATGTTGAGAATTCTACAATTATAGAAATTCTGTCATATTAAAAAAATATTTCATCTTTATTTTATTTGTGCCTTTTTAAATTTCTTTAATTATTACAGTAACTGGAGCGACACTTTTATTTTTGAAGTCTATAATTACAATATAACTATAGAAAAAGAAAAATACAAAATCTGTAGACAGAAATTTATGACTGAAATATAATTTGATATGTATTTTAGTTTGTTGCAAGTTTACATTTCATCTAATCATCACTTTTAGTTAATGATAACAAAGTTCTTATTATGCACTCTTACTTCAGTTGTTTCACATTTGAAATGATGGAATTTTGTAACAAAGTTTTCACTCACTGACCACAGATTGGAAACAAAAAAGACACTTGAACTTGTAAAATAATAAATGGTGGAAGACATATAACATTGAGGTGTAAAATAAGTATGATCAATTAATCAAGGAAGTTCATAAATTTATATCAAACTATTAAAATAATCTAAAATATAATTAAATTTTGATACTATAAAATGATAGTGAAATTGAGCAAAATATTGATATAATATTCCATAATATTCATAATTATCAATTATAGTTTTAAAAAAATAGAAGATAATTTTAAAATAAAAAGATATTTAATACTTTAGTAAAAATGTATTTTAAAAACTAATTTTATTAAATTTATTTTTGATATTTCTCATAAGTTTTACAATGTTATGATTCTAAAGTTATTAAATTCACCTAAATATTAATAGAAAGAAAGGGGGTGAATTGCTTATTTTTAAGATCAGGATTTTGGAGGAGAAACAGAAAAATCCTCCTTTCTTTCTTTTTCATGTCATAAGATGTGCGCTTCTTGCCAATTATCGATGAAATCTCTCATTAGCAACTAAAGTGGCTACTGCATTTCAGATGGAACAATATTATAGATCAGTAAAATGGCATGCAAGGTGATCACAGATGGAATAAATGTCAGTGGGCAGTTGATAAATTAATTATACCAAACTGAAATGGAAAGGAAAATTCTGTTGGTACAGAATCTATAGAGTTCAAGAGAAACAAATGCATTACAGTTCAATTTTAGATGAAATTTGTAAGTTACAATTTTATAAGATTATATATATATATATATATATATATATATATATATATATATATATATATATATAATTTTAAATTTAATCTAGGAAAAGTAAAATGTCAATAACAATAAAACTCACTTTAGATAATGCTTTATCTAATATTTTGTCTCCAATTGTAGACATGCTAACTATGTCATAAGAAATGCCCGGATAATACTTTCTAAGCAAGTCAGCAACAAAATTGGTTTGAAATAATGCTAACTAAAAATAAAATATCAATCAATTATTATAGAATAGAAATAATAAAGCAAATAAACATTTATACATGTATTTAACTTTTCTTATTTTAGTAAAAATAAATATTGATATTAACTTTATTTTAAGTAGGACTTCATATTTTATTAATGGAATGTTGAAGTAAAATATAACATTTTCTTAAGGATTTATATTTTCCTATTTTTTGGATGGTCAATGATTAAAGCAAAACTAATTAAATAAATTATGTTAAAAATAAAATATTCACGAATGGAGAAAAATATTAAAGCATGCATTCATTCATATTTAATTTTACCAAACAGAAAATAACTAAATTTCAAAAATCAGATGTTGCATAACAAGAAAAATAGACACTATGTTCCACAAAACTTAAAAATAGAAGATGTAATAACAGCATGTTTTATTACGAGGATGATTATCACCCGAGCTCTACTGAATAAGTTTGAACTTTATAACAATTCAACTATCTCTCCTGTAACCAAGGAAATGACATTGAACATATCCTTGTACACTCTTTGAAGTATTCAACTTATAGAACAAATCTTTGAAGCAAGCTCATTTTCAATCACCAAAAAATTTCATCTCTTAAAGTTCTGATCCAAAAAAAAACTATTTTTCATTAGTACCAATTACAAATTTTTCTTCATTGATTGTTTTGTGTTAATTATTAATTGTGACTATTTGGCAATAAGGGATGGCAGACTTTGTTGTTAAAAAATCCAAGTTTAACCATTTCAATAATAGACACTGCCTTTCAATAATAGAAATAAACAACTTTCACTCATTGTTTTGTAGATAATAAAATGAATTTAAAGTGCAGAATTTTAAATGATTAAAGGAAATATAAAGCTAATTTTTTCAAAACAGGTTAAAAAATTAAATTAGTATAATCAAATTTTTTTAATTATATTAAAAAAAGGAATTAGTTATTTATAAAATATCAGAACATACAAATTTTCAATAGAAAAAAATGATTCAGTTAATGATGGAAAAATTTATGCAATTCTGAGCTTTATCCAGAATGATGAAAACCCTCATTTTAAAATAAATGTTTAATTTTCTTAACACTGAGAATAAATCCCAATAATATATCATATTTTTGTTTAAACAAATCATTGAAAACTTCACTTATTTTTCGTTTGCAGCAAATATTTAAAAATTACTGAATAAAACCCAAGAGGGCTAATAAAAAAATGAAAGTCATAATTTGCTTTTTAGAGATTTGTAGGCAGCCTTTAGAAACTACCCAATAATATAAAAAAAGCAATAATCAAATATTTTCTATAAAGTATGTGTATATTTTATTAGATATTCTATAAAAAATGGCATACAATGAAACAAATAGGAAAATAAAAGAATCATAATTTATGATCTGAAAAATCAAAATTATATGAACCAGGAAAAATATCTATATATATTTTTTTACACATACATAATTTCTATACATACCTGACTTTTTCTGGATCCTATACGAATTCTACTTAAAGTAACATCATTTTCATGGTTATTTGTCTACAGAGAAAAAGATAAAAAATTGGAAGAAAAATGTGAAAAATTAATAAGAGAAAAAATATGTTAAGCTAATATTTTACACTATTAATTTACTACCTATAAAAATTAAATACTGTACCAACCTCTGATGACCCATTTTCTATTTTCACTTTCTTCAGAGGAGGTTCTACACTGATCTTTTCCATTTTTTTTTAAAGATAAATAAGTTCTATAAACATCGAACTTTAAAAATTTTGAGATTCTGAATAAATAACTGGCAATAAATGTGTACTATAACATAAATAATAATTAAAATAAAAGGTATAAAGTATGTCCTCAAGAGTAAAATAAAATGCACACTGTTTCTTCTTTAGATAAACTTAGATCAAACTTCTATCTTAAATTATGAATGTTATCGTTCAATTGTTTTACTCTTCATATCAACGCCTCACTTGATTTGTTTACATTACAGGACATCACTTCGAAATCATAAAAACAATTAAGTAATAAAAAACAGAGGATAATCGATTAGAAATGCTTCTTTAAGAAATACAACGGAAATATATAACATAATTTTCGGTTAAACATAATTACAAGGACGAAATTCTAGATCACCTCTTCTGAGGTTTAGATCACACATATCAGAGAATAAATATTAAATCTAACACGATTTTTTTTTTATTGTTGACACATGTGCAACCGGAGAAATTCGAGTTGCTAACGGAAGGAATAAGGAGTAATCACAGCGCAGGCGCGTAAATTGGAGGCGGAGTTACAAAATAGAAAAAATTGGTCAACTTGCAAGAACAAAATAAACATTTTTTCAATTAAATAAAACCGTTATTTCATATTTATGTACGTCATCACTGTAAAAGTTAAATTTTCCGATTTTTCATCGCTTTCATTTTTTTTTCATTGATTGCTTCCTTTTCAGATTTTTTAGTTTTTCG
>JAPMOR010081286.1:0-59982 GCA_026543865.1 Argiope aurantia | reverse complement strand
TTTTCGTGTATGAAAAACAACCTTGATGAATCTTCACTTGTTCGAGCATGGAAGATTTCTTAAACAATAATAGGTAATTTGGTATATTATTTTAATTTCACTTTTGAAAACTATTAAAGTGAAACCGGATGACTCATAAAATGAAATGTGTGTTAAATAATTCATAATATGCTTAATAAAGAGGGTAAAAAGCAATACATTGAAATTTGTAGAATTCAGGATTTAATGACCACACCATCATTGACAGGAAATTGGTTCCATTTCTACATGAGATTTGTGACATGTATTAATACAATTAAGCAACTTACCTTTAGAATTTTTTTGTTGGTTTCATTTATCGTCCGTATAGAGCATGAAGTTGTTTGTTCAAGAGAAACGGTTCAAAATAGTGTCCAAGTAACTGCGTTATCCAGCATTTCTATTTTCCCTTTAAATAAAGAGGGAAGCAAAATTCATTCTCGAAAATTCGAAAACAGTAGCAAACAGGGCTATTTTTTTAATTTTTTTTTTGGTAAATGGAAGAGTGTCATTTGAGCATAAATCCGAGTGACACACAATATAATATAATATTAAAAAAATTGGGAAAAAAATCCCATTGTAAATATGTTTTACAATATTGAAAGAGTGTTAAATATAAGGTTTGTTATAATGGCCAGCAATGAGCTCCGATATCGCACATTGTAGTTTTCAGGTATTCACTAAATTAATTTCCAATGCTATAAATGTACTAAAAATTTTCTCATATTTTTTGCGATAGAATTTTACTGTCATAATACTCTCACAATTTCAGTGTCCTTTGAATATTATTACTTATTGTACATATGTAATAATATTCAACATTTCTTGGTATTCACAGTAATGTTCAGTTTTTCCCAGAAATATTACAATATTGTGTGCTACTGGGAAGAGCATTATGGTTTTTATTTGTGACCTCTTCTAACATCCAAGTAGCACTTCATAAAATTAGCAAAAGTAATATTATACAATATTTCCTCCAATATTGAGACAGTGTAAAATATAAGATTTTTATAACATTATACAATACTTTTCCACGCTGTTGAGCCATATAATACAATACTGTATGATATTATACAATAGTAAATGAAGTTATGTTTTTGTTTTGTTTCGATTTTTCTTGCGCAAGAACCCTGGTTTTGACTATGCTGTGTTAAATTATATCAAATATATAATATCATATCAAATATACAATCATATACAATAATCAAAAACGGATAGTGTACAAAAATATAGAGAAGCATAATCCACGATTTTTTGAATAACATAATTTTGCCTATTGTTATTTTTAAATATGTGTTACAAATATATGTTATTTCAATCATCTTATTAATTAAAAATTATTATTTAATAATAAATATAAGATTTATTAATTGTTATAAATACTTAATTTACTAATTCAAGTAATAAGTGATTGGATTTTTTTATCTGTTTCAGCTTACTTTTTAAATTTGATTTTTTAAAAACAATTTATTTATTGAAGTAAAGCATTTTCTGAGAAAGCTGAATTAAAAATAAATTTAACTTCTTTAAAATGTTTACTTTAGTTCAATATTCTACCAATAGATGGTGCCAGCAGAGTAAATAAAATGAATGCTATCAGAAAGTCATATCACAGGCAATTAGAAATGGTTTTTGTGGGATAGAGCATAGTCAAATGCGAATATCGGAAAGTCAAGGTCGCTACCATTAAGCGGAGCGGTGATTTCACACTTTCCAGTGACTTCACCCTTTCCAGTGACTTTCACCGTTCCGATAAATTTCAGTTATGTGCGATTCAATAATACGATAATTCCAAAAATAACCGGTCCATTCACTTTTTAACCCATTCACAGATTTTCTCTTGATTCCCGTTAAGGGTATGGTATCCTGAGGACACAAGGGAATAATGCTTTGTGTTTCTGGGATTTCCTTTTTTCCCCCTGGACGGTCGGGGATACCCCTTCTTTTCTTTCAGAAATGTCGGCTCAGGCCGCTTAAAATTTTGATAGCGTAATATCAATACGGGGAGTTGTTCCTTTGCGATTTTAGGCTGAAGAGAATCCACGACTCTTTTTATTCCTTTTCCACTTACAATGTATTTGCCTATTGCCGACTTTAAGATTTTACATTAATATGTACATAAAATTGAAATCGACTGACTCCTTCGATGTCTTTTTGGTACATGCATCTAAGAATGATCGATCTTGTATTGGTTTTTAAACATTATGAATAAAATTTTTTTCAATACATTTTTCAGTATTTTAAGGTAAAAATATCAATACTGAGGAAACTTGAGATTCATTTTACTTGAATTTGTAATTGCAATTTTTTATAATTCTATCTCATTTCTGCTGCTTTTGATAACGAAGTAATGTCTAGTGTTTGTCATGAGGTTTTATGGCACATTAACTTGAGAATGTTTAATTTTATATTAATAAAGTAAAAAGATTCTTTTTAAAGTTCGTTATTTTCCACGTATTATACAACAAAGAGGTCTTATATTCTTTTTTTTTTGTTGTTAAATATATTTTGAAAAAAATGTTATCGTGTAAATATTTTTTATACAAAATGCATATTTTTATGGGTGTGATTTCATAGATCGTAGTAAAAGAAACCATTCATTTCTTCTATGCAATTAGAAAGAATCATTAGATGAATGGATTATTCTAAGCATAGCTTATTTTATATTCCCTTTATAGGCTTTTTGTATTCTTAAAAAGTATTTTGAAAAAAATATAAACTTTTTTTTCTAAAATGTCTGTTTTAAATCTAATTTTTAATGATGGATGGCGTAATATATTTATGTATAGCTCCGAAATGCTATTCTTTTAAAATTGAATTTTTCTATTTCCTATGTTATTTAACATTTGCTACATTATTTAATACTTTTAACTGTCACAAATTGGGCAAAGATATTGCCTTCCCCTTCTGCAGATTTTCCTCTCAGTAGGAATGCTAATTAATTCCCAGTCACCCGAAAGCCGTGTCACTGTTACTTATCGCGAAACACTTGTTACTGAAATTTGTAAGCATAATTTTCTAAACATTTCTTCTATAAAAATAAAAAACGAGCTGATTTTCCACTATAAGAAATCGGAAACATTTTGTATATAAGCATTTAAAATTTTGCTCTCATGTATTTGTAAGAATAGATTGAATGAAAAAAGTACTTTAAGTCAATTTGAATTGTATTAGTGGATGTCGAGCACGCGATTTGATTTAAACAATTCAACTTAACAATTTCTGGGAAAAATTCAAACGATAATTTACAAGCGGCTATATCTTTCAACACCACAGGTTTTCCATCTTAAACGTGATTGACTGTTCTGGCCATATGATTCACTGACATATTATCCCTCTTAAGGTGTAATCAAGCATGCCCTTAAAAAGCACGTGCTGTTTGATATTGAAATGCTCTTGTGCTAATAAAATTCACATTCAAAATTGATATTGGAATATATATTTAACTATGAATTAAAATGCGAAATTTCTGGAGTAGGATTTTATCGTAAACAGTATTTAATGAAACATCAATCTTGACTTCATGGTATAAAATCTAGCTGTGTGAACAAGGAATTGCCACGAATTTATTGTGAAAAAAGTCGTTCAGAGCTCAGAGTAAAAATTCATGATGTAAAGAAATCAACAATATCTTGCCAAGAAGAAAAATGTGGCCAAATAGCTGAATGCACAACATACATTCAATTCTCAGTTACATGTGAAACTTATTTATACAACTAGGATAATTTTTTTGTCCATCTTTTACATCAAATGCCGATGAAGTGCTTTTTCTTAAAAATAGAAATAGTTGTGTATTAGATTTATTATCAACATATGTAACCCCTCAGGCGCTCACCTTCTTTAGGTGGGTACGGGTGTCCCAATCCTGAGGTTTCCAGAAATCTTTCAATCTTTTTCTCTCCCCTTCCAATTTCTCCCTATTCCCTCCCTACCCCTTCTCTCTATTTCATCCTTCCATCCCTCGACGGTAAGCGTGGGAGCTCCCATGAGAAACTGTCACCGCTCTGTTTGCTTCTTGCTTCTCATGGACTGCCAAAAACCTCACGTCTTTTTCCGTACTGGGCAGTTCAAGAGGATCAAGCGAAAACGTCACTTCTTAGGCTTGGCGTTAAGGGTAGTCACTGTCTCTGCGGGTGACTTTCAGCGTATAGGTTCTGACTAGCATCATGGCAAGTGCCGAGGTTGGCAGACACCAAAGCTGGTAACTACCATCCCTTGGTGGGCGGTGGCGTCGGGCCTGAATCTATTCAAATGTCGCATGGCTCATAATGTTAATACTGATTGTAATGCTTAATATAATTTTTTTGTTATTGCATCTGAACAAGGTTCATTGAAAACAGTATCATCACTCTTGATAAATAAAGCAATTATTGAAAATGTAGGTGGACTATTGAATTGTAGATAAAAACTATAAAAAAATTAAACAATGGGAATCTGTTAATTGAAATAAAAAAGAAACAACAATCTCAAAACACAATGAAATTGAAACAAATTGGAGAAATATCCGTCACTGTTACTGCACACCGTTCACTTAACCAAACCAAGGAAGTAATCTCGGAGAAAGAGCTCCAGAGAAACCTTGAAGCAGACATTTTGGAAAACTTAAAAGAACAGAGAGTAATTGACGTTCAAAGGATAACTATCAAGAAAAATAACCAAAAGTATTACCAAACATCCGATTTTTACTTTTAATACACCAGTCTTACCAAAATCTGTGCAAATAGCCAACATAATCTGTACAGTTAAGCCATATATTCCAAATCTACTTCGTTGCTTCAAATGCCAGAAATTCGGACACACAATAACAGCTTGCAAAGGGTCCAAAGAAATTTGTTCTCGACGCCCTCTCCAAAATCATAAAAGTGGTAACTGCTCTGTTTCAACGCCGAAATGCTCAAACTGCAACGACGAATATCCATCTTATTTTAGATCATGTCCAAAATTTAAAATAGAAAAAGAAATACAAACAATAAAAATTACAAAAACATATATTTTCCCGAAGCTAGAAAAATTGTAATGGACAGAATGCTCAAACTAGGTCTCTCCTTCTCAGAAGCCCTAACAACCAATATTATACCTTCAGCACAAAGAAATCAGCAAAATCCTCAATCTAAAGCAACTGCTTACAGACACTCCCCTTGTGAACATAGCAACCAAAACCGCTAATAACGATATGATAACCATAAACCGAATTAACTGGCTCTTCTCGAAATAAAAAAAGCATTTTAGAAAGCTTTATCACCTGCTCCCACTTGTCAGACCATTTCAAACCAGCATGTTACGCCAAAACATCAAAGACCTTCTACCTCTACCTCAGTTAGCAATAGTGACCCTCAAAATACTGTAATAGTACCTCCTGAAAAAACATCATCAGTTATGGAAATGACGTCACTACAAATTTCATCTAGTTCGAAAACATCTTCATTCTCGGAGAATGATTCAATCGTGAAATCTCGTGTCAAAAACGCTAGTGATCCTAGAAAGCATGGGAAAGATAGTTATCTGGCTCCAAAACGTAAAGAAAAACAGTCAGGTAAACGTGCGTGAGCACTTGCCGCAAAGAAAGGACAAGATATTTCTAGTCTTTCACGAAGCGGGTCCCTGACCAAAGAAGAGTTTTTAAAAATTCCTCTTGACAGTTAATAATGACTTGTATAATAGTGACCATTTCCCTCTGATCGTCTCAGACAAAAGATATAACTCAAAAAATCATTCTTGTCAATCCAAATACATCCTAAATTGCATTTTAGCTAATATTCAACCCAATATAATCCAATCCTCCACCATAGATGATGCACTAAATTAAGTCGATGTTTTAATAGAGGCAGCAAATAATTCAATCCCGAAATCATCCGATAAGCAAAAAAAGCAAAACAAATCTTGGTGGGACGAGGAATGCAAACACGCATATAAAGAACAATGGAAAGCATGGGGTATTTTCCAAAGATATCCGGCAATGTCGAAATTTGTTTATCTTAAAAAAACAAATAGAGAAGTTTCGAGGAGAATACAATGTCGAAAACGGATACTTTCATGGCAAAAGTTTGTGCCCAGTATCAGCTGTAAGATTTCAAGCCATGAGCTATGGAAAAAAGTAAAGAGAGCATCAGGTGTTTCTACATCAAGCTATACTTCTATTTTAATTCATAATGGAGTAACATTATCATCTAATAAAGATATAATAAATTCTATTGTTTCGACCCTGGCACCTACATCTAGCAGTCAGAATTATCCTCTTCCAATTTTAAATTATAAAAGAAAAGCAGAAGATCAGAAACTAAAATTTTATTCTCGAGCTGATTTACCCCATAATTGTAATTTTATTTTCTTCGAATTTCAGTCATGTGTTGCCAGTGTCCGTGACACTTGACAGGGACCCGACAAGATTAACTATTCCATAATTAAAAATTTGACAGTCGAATCCCAAAAAGCTTTACTGTTATTGCACAAACTTATTTGGAATGAGAATTATTTCCCTATTCTGTGGCAGCAGTCTATAACAATCCCGATATTAAAACCTGGAAAAAAATCCTAAAACCCCAGAAAACTACGGTCTAATTGCTTTAACATGTTGTATATGCAAGCTGTTAGAAAAAATTATTAATTGAAGATTCGTTTACCATTAGGAGACTAATCATTTCCTTCATCCTCATAAAAGGGGTTTTAAGAAAGCTCGGTCGGGGTACCCTTGATAATCTACTTGCATTAGAAACTGATATTCGTCTGGCTTTTTTTACATAGGAAACATCTGGTTGCGATATTTTTTGACATTGAAAAAGAGTATGATCGTACCTGGAGATTCGATATTTTAAAGGATTTACATTTCCTTGGATTAAAGGGCAACTTACCCATTTTTATTTAAATTTTTTTTTAAATTGAGGAAGTTCCGTGTTAAAGTAGAATCGGGAATATTTCGACTATTTTATTCAGGAAGAGGGAGTTCCTCAAGGTAGTATTTTAAGTGTGACTCTTTTTATTTTAAAAATTAATAATATTTTAAAACAACTTCCCTCTTCTATTAAAGGTTACTTATATGTTGACGCCCTGTACATCTCCTGTACAGGAATGCACATGAATTTTACAGAAAGACAATTGCAAACTGCAGTAAATAATATAATACAATGGTGCAATGCCAATACTTTTACCATTTCGGCCTCAAAAACTACTGGTGTCTACTTTTGTCGAAAAATAATCTGCACCTTGATCCTAAAATAAAATTAAATGAATTAACTATACCATTCAAAAATGAAGTTAAATTTCTAGGTACTACTATTGATATGAAGCTCACTTTTCTCCCTCACATAAAAGTATTGCGGAAAAATGTGAAAAAGCATTAAACGTATTGAAAGTTTTATCAACTATGGTTTAAAATGCACAAAGCTCTCGTTCTATCCAAGCTGGATTATGGTTGTGTTATTTACACATCAGCCAGAAAAACAGTTTTACAGAAATTAGATCCTATTCACCATAATGCTCACAGACTGTGTTCAGGAGCCTTTAGGCCTCTCCATTTCAGAGAATATATATTGATTGCTTTGAGACTTACCTTGATTTTAGACTACAATTGCTATCACTACACATTGAAAAATTCAAATGGTAATACTTTTCATAATTTTAAACTTCGTCTATTCTTAGCTCGAATACAAGAAGCACGAACATTTTTTACACCTTTATATTTTACTAGAATTCATAATATTCTCAAAGACCTAAATCTACTTCACCTGCATGCAACACCCCGACTGGACAATATTTTTCCTCCATGGATAATTCCTAAAATACAATACCTAAATCCATTTGGAGGGTTTACCAAATCTGACACTTCAGATTCTATTTATAGACAAATGTTTTATGAAAATAGGCATCACTATAATGATTATATTGCAATATACACAGATGGATAAAAAAAAATCTGATAGTATCTCATTTGCTGTGGTTTTTCAAAACGCACTTTCATCCTTCATGTTTAGTTTCCACTACTGTTGTATTTGCCATAGAAAAAATATCCGACAGTCTACAAGAGAAATATATAATTTACATTGATTCATTGTTTTACAGTCTCTAAAATCGTCTCATCTTCATTCTAAAAATCATCCTTTGATCTTAAAGAATTTAAACATTTTTAATAGACTTTCCTCTCGTGGATTTACTATTTTATTATGTTGGGTGCCTTATTAAATATTAGTGGCATCGAGAAGGCGGATAGTGCCACCAAATCAGCTACTACTACTGTATCCCTGTGAATGATTTAAAAAAACCCGTAACTTTGCTCTACCTCTCAAAATGGCAGACTCGATGGGATGTGTTAACAGAAAATAAACTTCATAGTGTTAAACCTCGTGTTGAACTTTGGCCATGTCTTCCAAATAGAAAAGCAGACACTATCTTAACTCTTTTGCACATAGGTCTTACTAGATTCACCCATCGCCATATAAGTTTTGGAGAAGAGGCACAAATGTACTCTCAATGCAATTGTATCATGTCTGTTTACCATATTCTCAGTGAATATTCAAATTTTAGTACTCAACGTTTATATCATTTTAACAACTTTACATTTTCTCATTTGCTTGATAAAACACTAATTTGCTTGCTAATCTTTTTGCTTTTTTGAAATCAGTAGGTTTTTATCTCCATATTTAAGTAAACTTCATCTTTTTCAGATTTTTTACATTGCTTTTTATAGCTGAAATTATATATTTTAATCCTAAAATAAAAACAGTTTGGCGCAGCATAGTCAACATCATGGCTCTTGTATCAATAAAATCTAAAAAATCCAAATCCAAAATATGTAAACTTCATAAAAATATATGTGCAAAATATTTCAGGTAAATTAAGTAGGACTTTCTAAATGTGCCTTACATACTTAATGATCTGAAAAACATGGCAAGGAAGATTTTGTAAGAAGTTATTTTATTAATAAAAATAAGTATTAAAACTAATATCTAATCCTACATCTGCTGAACTTACATGGATAGTTCCATAAACAGAAATATGTGATGAGCTGTACAAGCTTCAAAATATTTGAATCGTTCATAGCTTTCATTTCTTATATCCATGTTAAACATTACTTCACAAGACAATTACATTTGCAAATGATTGAAATATATTAGTTTTTAAATGCCCAATATATTTGCATTTATAAATAACTGAAAATATTACATTATTAAGGCTTTCGTTATTGGATTTTAAGCATTAATAATATATAAACATGAACACATAATAGTAACACATTTTAAATTAATCATACACATTCACATTTTTGTTGCGTTTAAACATAACCGAAAGTACATTCAAAATATTTCAAAAGAGAAACTATAATCACATTTCAGATTAATCCCAAATAACAATGCTACCATATCGTTTTTGATTTAAAATTAATTATACACATTCGCCTTTCCGTCATACTTATAAGTAATCGAAAGTACATTCAAAATATTTTCAGTACAAAAAGCAATCATATTTAAAATTAATCGAAAATATATTCAAAATAATCTTACAGTTGCAATGAGTAAACATCAGTGAATCACATGACCAGAACAGCCAATCAGGTTCAAGATGAAAAACCTGGAGTCGAAAGATATAGCCGCTTATGATAATTTAAGAAATTTTTTTTCCGAATTCTTTTTTGTAAATATTAGTTTTATTAAAATTCTTTTTTTAACTGTGAGCGGTATTTTGCCACACAAGCAAATTTGCCTAGTTCCATATTAATTTTACCGATTAAAAGAATCTTATGTCTACAGCATTGTTGTCGCATGAATCCGCGATCTTCGACGAAGCTAGTAACAACTCAACTCCGTATTGAAAACAAAACAACTTGGAATTAAAATTTCAAAAACAAAACAACGTTCTGATCAGCAGCTGAAAAGATTCTGAACTCTTTTCTTTCGGAAATGCAGTCATTAAAATTTAATATGTATATAGAATAACTTGTCGTAGAAATAGATGTTATAGTTTATTTTTTTCAAGAAGAGTAGTTTTTTTTTTCAATCACAGTAAAAGAACCCGTGTACCGTAGGCGAGTACACGACAATTGTAGTAATTAGAGAAGTTTTATATATATTATTTTGTCGATACGAAATGCTGATGCAACAGCAGATAACGCCATTTTGTTTTCCTGTACTTTCTTCGAGTTGTGCATTTCAAACTGAAAATGGAAATTTAACTGCAATGGACTTTAAGTTTACAATGAAAAGATGGAATCGACAAGATATTGAATGGACTAGATGGAAGATGTCTGTGACTTTATTGTTTAAAACGCACGATTTATTGAGCTATGTTAATGAGAGATAAAACATATGCCGAAAATAGCGGATGGATACGCCGATTATATTATTTTACAAAAAGCGAGGAAGAAGCTTGAACTGGCCAATGCAAAGGTACTGTTATTTATTTCCCAGGCAGTAGATGACATAAATTTTGACTGTATTGAAATGCGCTAAACAGGAAGAGATGATATGGAAAATTAGTCGTTATTTATGACAGTCATCGACGCATTGACTCGATTATTTTATAAACTGAATTTTTTCATTTGGAATGGGAACAAGATAAGAATATTGTACCATTTATAAGTCGAAATCAAAATATTTTCATTGAAGCAAATAATGAACTGAAATGTATTCTTAAGTGTACTGCTCACTGAAGAATATTTTGTTTCGTATAATTTAATGCTACCGCAGGAATATTGAACTTTTAACTGAAAAATTATATGCATTAGAGCAGCAAATATACAACAACATTGTGATAGCACAGATCTGCAGATTCAATCACGACATCCAGCGCCGCCGCCAAGTTCGACAAAATATGATAACACCAGAAATTTTAGAGAAAATAAATCAAAATGTGAAGGCAATGGCACACAAATAACAAAATGTTATTTGTGTGTGGAATTGCTGGACATAAATGAATAAATTTTCCATTAAGAAGGATCAAGATTTTTCCTTCATCCTGTGGTAGTAAAACATGTGCAATTTTACAAGATAACAAAAATTAAATCGCTGATTCTGAAGTAGTATGTGAAATTTAATAGCTCTGTATTTGAAATTTGCAAGAGATTTGCTTTTTCAGAAGTAGTTAATTCTGCAAGAGCTTAGAAACTTGTTTACTTATGGTTCTGGACAAATTAATGTAAAGTTTTTAATAGCTGTAAATGGCAGGAAGAATCACTTAATAGATGTATAGTATGCAACTATTTTGAAATACCAATTGTTTTCTGCCTCACATACTTTAAGTAAAGGATTAAATATTGCAATTAAAAATAAATTTTGTTTCGTTAAGAATGGTAATGAAACAATTGTAATGGACCAAAAAAATCAGCTTCTGGTGGAAAAACTTGCAAAGAATCCTAAAAAACCTGCACATGTTTTTATTTCAAAGCCAAGTTATACATTAAAGAATGGTTCATCAGAATAAAAATACTATATTAAGTTTTTTAAAAATCAGGGCATTTCTTTATCTAATGAGAGCTCTGAATTTTAAGTAAGATGCATATATGGCAAATATTCCCAGAAAATCATTTCATTCACGAGTTGTTAGACCAACAAAACCTGGAGAACAAGTTAATGCTAATGTTGTTGGTCCTATGGAAGAAAACTCAGTTGTTGATTCACATTTCATGTCAGTTCTCAAAGATGACTAAACAAAATTTCGTCGAATATTCAGTAACAATATTAAGTACCGAATTACATAGAAACTTCTCTTAATGAGTTAAATACTGCTGACCAACTGTCAAACAAAATTTGCATACTGAGTTTGGTACAACCACTCAGTAAAAAAGATTTTGAATGATTGGAGTGTTGACCATCATGTTGCAATGTTTGAGACACCTAAATAAAATGGTTTTGGCTTTTGTGCAAAGAAAAAAAAAAAAAAAAAACTGAATAAAATAGAACTATTGAAATCTACTACGGCATCATTCTTGAAGCTGCTTTATGCTTCACCAAATGAACTTATAGTCTGAAGCTTGCAATATAGCTGTCTATGTGTTAAATCATACAGGTCCCACTTCAGTAAATAAATAAAAGCCGACATGAAAATTTCTCATTTCATAAAATTTCGGTTCAGGTATCTGAATGATCGTTCTCATTCGCTTCTTTCCATCGCAGTCCGAGTATGAAATTATTGCATCCCAGATATATTATTTTTGTGTGATATGGAATAATATCGTTATTGAGTGTTAAACTCTTGTGATTTCTACGTTAATGCATTAAATTCCTATGTTTGGTTTCGTATTTAAATATTTTGATAGAGGAATAATTGTATATTTATTTCTAGTAGGTTGTAGTAATTAGTCTTTTTCGGAAATGTTTAGGAAAAGTATATACTTTTTCTTTTTGAATATGAAGGCTATTACATAGAATTAAAGAGACTTGTATTTACCAAAGAATATCCTTCTATTTTATAAGGAATTCGAAAAAAAATAAGCCTTATCTAACATTAATTGAAGGAAATGTTGTATTTCGTCTGGTGGGTCCTTTTTCAAAGGTTTCTACATTGCTTTTTGTAGCTGATATATTTTATATTTTAATCCTAAAAAATGCAGTTTGGTGCAGTATTGTCAACACTATGGCTCTTGTGCCAATAAAATCCACCAAATACAAATCCAATTGTCTGGTGGGTTAATGCTTAAGAAATTGTAATGACTCTGGGACAAATCTTGAACTCAGTCTCAGGTACTTTACTTTACTCAGAAAACATTTTCATTCTTATATTTTCACAGGCCAGATATCACAAATATTTTCGTCTAGAAATTTTTGTTTGTATTTATAAAGAGTAGCATCCTGGCACCAAAGGAACACATCAATTTATTTCAACCAGATTTGTTTTAAAATCTATGAATAAAGTTTGTACGTTGTGATCTAAGATTTGCATGCAGTTCTGGTTATCCAAAATTACACGACTTGCGAGGTCACCAGTTGGCGATTATATTTTACCATCCGCACTTTTTCTCATGTGCATATCAATGTTATTGATCATTTTAGTCCAATTCGAATATTGACGTACTTGCCTAACCTATGTCAATCGATATGCAAGACAGATTGAAGTATACCTGATTCCTGATCAGTCTACACTATTGTACTTGCATTTTTACACGAGTACATGTTATAATTTAGTTGCCCGAAGAAATAGCTTCTGATCGAGACACTTAAGTTTCAAATAAATCTTTTTTTTTTTTCGGAATTTTTGCGTACTGGCAAAATAATCATTGCTTATCAACAAAACCAAGAGACAGTCCATAGGTTTTACAGACAGCTCAAAAATACTTTGATGAACTCGTTCCCAGATAGCTGATTGAACGACGCTCCTTTCATGTTATTCAGCATTTTGACAAGTTTTAAAGAGAGTCTGACGAAACGGCAGAGATAGCTTAGGGAGTAACTTCTTAACTTCCAAGAAAGGTTTTATCCAGCTCGTTGATTATGACTTTTTTCAGCCTTTTGCTAATTATTTTTATTTGCAGCAGTTGAAAAGCTTGAAAGGAAGCCAACTATAATTTAATACCCAAACCAATTGGAAAATATAATTTCATATACGTATGTTTCGAATGGTATAGAAATTTAAGTCTGTATAAAATAGATAAAAAAGAATGTAGACAAAATCTGTCATCTACCGCTCTTTCTTTCTCTCTGTATATATATATATATATATATATATATATATATATATATATATATATAAGTCATCATCTGATCGTCTAAAAAGAGTATTCATTTTGGGATTTCGCCAACAACACACTAAGACATAATGAAAGATGCAAACACTATTAAATAGAAACACTTGAATTTGAGATTCGTGATGGAAAACTTGAGATAAAATTATGTTTGAGAAGTGAGGTGTTAATCTGTCTGTTGTCTTAATTTTTGAAATAAAATTTCAATCACCAAAATAGAACTAAACCATCCATTCCAGAGCAATCAAAAGGCATCTGAATGATAATCGCATTAGCATTAATTCATGAACTGAGGGTAGAACTTTAAGGATAATTTTCTTTTGAGAACCAACCAGTACAAAAGTAATTAAATTCTCTCATCGAAATTGAGGGTAACTCCGCCCATTATAATACCCTTCCTTCACCAAGATTTTCTTCGAGTTTACTTTAACAAAAGCCATTTCGGTTTATGCTGAGCCAAATGTATATTGTAATCAAAGGAGAAGCGAGTATCCACTTACTCTCTGAGTTGTTTCCCATCAATATACTCCTTTCATATTGGTTCTTGTGCCATAAAACGTAGAAATAACCCACCAACCCATCAATATACTCTACGGTTTTTTTAATGGCTCTTGTGCCAATAAAATCCAAAATCCAAATGGTTTTTAAATTTTTGTTGTTTTTCATTAAATATACAATTTATTAAATTGTTTCAGTTTTACTAAATTAAGCTCTAAATCAATTTCCTTTCAGGAAGAAATGAAAAATATTATTGAATATAGCAATGCACTATAGAATAGGATAGAGCATTGTTACCTGTATAATATAAATGTTCTAAATTTAATTTAAATTCTTTTTTTAATAATGCCATTTACATCATAAGAATATTTTTTATAACAATACATGGCAACTGTTAAGTGAGAATTCTTATTATTCCAAATTTCAGTTTCTAACAATGCATTTTACATTATTTCAACAATATCAAAACTTATTATTATCAGATTCATCTTCGGGAGGTGTCATTTCTCCTCCATATTGAAGAACAGTAAGTCGAAGTTTTTATTAGTTCTGATTAGATCAAAAGAAAATTCCATTGATGTAAATCTTAATGTTTGCAATCTTATTTTCAATACAGGTTAGTCCTCTCTATAAAACATTTCATAAATATTTCTCCAGATATTTTTTAATATTGTTTTAACCATCGCTTTTTCCACAATTTAATCAGTGCCGAAAACCATATTGTCAAAATGATGTCGGGAAAATAAATTTTCATACATATCGCAAATTGGCGTTAAAAATTATTTTTCGTATAAGAAATCTTTCTTTGAACGTCTTTAAACATTTCTAGTCATCTGGTACAGTAACAGATTTATAATGAATTCTCTGAATAAGTATTTCTCTTGATATATACATATTAGAAATAAATAATTTGATCACAACTTTTGAAAAATTCTACCCCTCAGGGACTCCCCTTCTTTAGGTGGGTACGTGTGTCCAAATCCAGATTTTCTCAGGGATCTTTACTCGCTATAAGTTTACTCTCCCCTGCCCCTTCTTTCTATTTCATCCTTCCATTGCTCATTGGCAAGTGAGGGAGATCTCCGCGAGAAGCTGTCCCCAATTTGTTTGCCACTTGCTTCTCATGGACAGAGAAAACTCGCACGTGTTGGCCGTGCTTGGCGACCCGTAAGACGGGTGGTATATTTCGGTTCCAGATATATCAATCGGTTGGTATCCCAGTCTCTTAGATGGTCTGCTTAAGAGGATGGGCGAAAGTGATCAACTTCTGGGGCTTGGAGTTATATGTGGTTAACACTCCCGGAGGTGGCCCTTAGCGTATAGAACTCGGCTAGCTCTAAGGTGGATGCCGAGACTGACAATTCTCAGAGCCGGTAATTGCCTTCCCTTGTGGACTCCATGGTGGTGGGTGCCGTCGAGGCCCGAATCTTTCTCTAAATCGCATGGTTGTACTGTTTTTAATTATTGTAATGCTTTTTCAAATTTTTCGTTGTCAGTCCCGAATTATTTTTATTTGTAGCAGTTGAAAAGGTTGAAAGGAAGCCAACGATAATTTAAGACCCAAACCAATTGAAAAATATAATTTCATATATGTTTCGAATGATATAGGCATTTAAGTCTGTATAAAATAGATAAAAAAAGAATGTAGACAAAATCTGTCATCTACCGGTCTCCCTTTCTCTCTCTCTATATATATATACTAGCAGTACATGCACAGCGTTGCCAATGGCATAATATCCGTGATATTATGCAACGTTAAACTTAAAATTAACTTGAAACTAAACTCCACACGATATGACATGTGCATATCACGCAACATCAAACATAAAAATATATTTAGAAATCAATCAGAAATAACTACAAAACAATTTTTATAGCACACATTCAGAAATGTTTAGACTGCTAAAAAGGCAAAATATGATATGTTCATAGACAAAACAGTTCACTAAAAATATACAATAGAAAAGCTCTTTTAAAATTTAAAAATATACAAATAAGGCATTGTATCCATTGTTCTACACTTGTTCTGTATAGTCTGATCAATTCTGTATAGTCTGATATGAAAATAAAGAAATAAAGTTCAATTTACTTCATAATATTTCTTCGTAAACTACCCCTCAGGAGCTCACCTTCTTTAAGTGGGTACGGGTGTCCCAATCCCGAGGTTCCCAGTTTTCTTCTAATCTTTTTCTCTCTCTTCCTACTCCCATTCTGTCCCTTCTCTCTATTTCATCCTTCATTCCCTCGACGGTAAGCGAGGGAGCTCTCCATGAGAAGCTCTCACCGCTCTGTTTGCTTGTTGCTTCTCATGGACAGCCAATCCCCCCCCGTGTTTGTCGTGCGTGGTATATTTCGGTACAAGACGGATGGTACCTATCGGTCTCTGATGTATTAATAGGCCGGTATCCCGGACATTTGACTGGGCTGCTCAAGGGGATCAAGCAAATGGGTCACTTCTTGGACTTGGCGTTAAAGGTAGTCACTGTCCCCGGGGGTGACTCTATAGGTTCAGACTAGCATCATGGGAAATGCCGAGTTTGGCAGTCCTTGAAGTCAGTAATTACCATCCCTTGTTGGGCTCCGTGGTGGACGGTGCCGTCGGGACCCGAACCTTGATCAGACTCTTATGGATTTATTTTACTTCTGACACTCAGCTGTTTTATGAAACTGCTCGTTTCGTTATTCTCTCCATTCCTGATGGAAAACTGTCTTATCTCCTTTTGCTGTCGAAAAAGCTTTGAAAGTTAGTGGTGGTACTCCAAAGTCAGTCAAAAAACTTCTCTCGGGCGACTTACTGATCGAAACAAATTCTGTTCTTCAAACCAAATCCTTTTTGCAAGCCAAATCGTTTTTAAATCATTCTGTTTCTGTAACACTTCACCGAACACTTAATTCCTGCCGTGGTGTTGTTATATCTGAAACAGAATTTTTGAATTCTCTTGAAATTGAAATTCTAGATGGCGTTGCCAGCCAATGTGTAATTGCAGTGAAATGCAATTTTATGGAAAAAGGAAATGCTCTGGTTGCCACTAATATTATTGCCTTAACTTTTAATACAACAAAATTACTATCCAGCATTAAAGCAGGCTACTTAAACTGCAAAGTACGCCCTTATATACCTAATATTACTAGGTTCTATAATTGTCAACGTTTCGGTCATTCCGAGACAGCTTGTAGAGGGACACAGACCTGTTCTAGATGTGCAACTGCTGACTATCAAGCTAATGATTGCACTGCTTTCCTGCAATGTGTAAATTGGAAATAATTACATTTATCCGATTCCCGAGACTGCCCACAATGGGAATTAGAAAAGTAAATCCAAGAACTTAAAATAAAAAACATACCATATTTTGAAGCTAAAAAGGTGTTGACACCTGAACAAAGACCACTTTTTTGCAGCAATGCAGTGAAATCAGTAACTTCCTCAAGTACACTGACTGACGAAAACATTACAAAAATAATTTGCCCCCCCCCTTATCTAAATTAAAACCGATTGCTAAGAATTCTCCACTAAAAAACACTTCTGCATCCATTGAAACTGGAAAATCTAAACCAAACACCAAGCAGAAAGTTGAGACTAAGAAAACAAACAAAAAAATCTGACCAAATAAAACAAGCTAAAGAAACAAAAGCCAATAGATGTGATAGAATTGTAACAGAGCGTAGAGCCCAAACGAAATCTTCACCAAAACATTCCTTAACACAGAGATATTTTAAAGTGCGGCTTGGGAATACCTATTCCAATCCTTATTGCCAGGAAGAAGGTGTCCCACAGGGCTGTATACATATTAAGTGTAACACTCTTTGTTTTAGCTCTTAATCTTATTTTATCTGTTATACCAGCAACTGTTAGCAAGACGCTGTATGTAGATGATATGCAAATTTCTTGCTACACCCGTGACATGCGATACATTGAGAGACAGCTTCAGACAACGATAAATAATATTGTAGGGTGGTCAAATAAACACTGTTTCACATTCTCTCCTCAGAAAACAGTTTCTTTTCACTTCTGCAAACGTTCTCTTCATCCAGAGCCAGAGTTTTTCTTGAACGGTAATCTAATTTCCATTCAGGATAAGCACAAATTTCTAGGAATTATGAAATTATATTTGATAAAAGATTGACTTTCCTTCCGCACATTACATATTTGCTGAGTAAATGCCTGAAGTCACTAAACATACTGAGGGTTTTATCCAATACTTCTTGGGGTGCTGATCGATCGTGCTTGTTAAGAGTTTACCGAGGTATCATTCGATCAACAATTGATTATGGATGTGTTATCTATGGCTCTGCTATGCAATCTTACCTTAAACGTTTGAACGTTGTTTACCATCAAGCTGTCCGATTGTGCATTGGAACATTCAGGCTGTCACCAGTAGCTAGTTTATATGTTGAAGCGTTTGAGCCTCCTTTGTCTAATAAGAGATTGAAGTTATCATTGTTTTATTTCTATCATATTTTATCCAATAAACGCCACCCTTTTCATGAGAAAATCCAGAATGATGTTAGCGACCGTTTGTTTAATTCCCGCAAACCCTACATACCTCATTTGGGATTGCGTATACGAAGAATATTACCAAATGATTTTACCGATATACAAATATATGCGGATGATAGTCCAAATTCAGCTCCATGGATAGAAAATAAATTACACTATGAAGACCCATTTAAACAATTTAGAAAAATCAGACACTGATAGCTCGGTTTTTATTTCACTTTTTAAACAACATCGGAAATTTTATTGTTCTTACCAACCCATTTTGACGGATGGTTCTAATTCATCTTATCATGTGGGTTGCACATTTGTTCATGGTCATCGCATTATAAGTTATAAACTTCATCCTTTTACTTCTGTTTTTACCTCGGAATTAACTGCTATTTACTTAGCCCTCAAATATATTGATGAACAACAGATCCATAAGTCTGTTATTTACACGGACTCTCTGAGTGTTTTGCAGGCTCTAAACTCTTCATCTCTCGGTCATCCACTACTACAGGAAGTGAAGAAGATATACCGTCTTCTATATTTGAAAAATATTATACCGTCTTCTATATTTGAAAAATATTATACCGTCTTCTATATTTGAAAAATATTAGAGTTTTGCTTTCCTGGATCCCTTCGCACATGGGTATTTCTGGAAATGAAATCGCAGATACAGCAGCTAAGTCAGCAAGCGTAATTTGGCCCCAACGTATTTCTTATATGCATACAGCTATTATTCGTTGGTGCTATCACCAGTGGCAAAATCAATGGGACATGGAAACTAACAAGCTTCACTTTATTAAATCACAATTGGCCAACTGATCTTCAAAACTAAGCAGACGCTATGATATAATTTTATCCCGACTACGCATTGGTCACAATCGCTTGACACATAGATTTTTACTTTATGCCGAGCCATCGCCAGTATGTTTTAATTGTGGAGATATTTTAACAATCCGACACATTTTAATAGAATGCGCAAGTTTTACCGATTTTCGTTGGAAGCATTTTAAGTCCAACAATTTTACCTTAGAATTTTTATTGGGCGAGTCTCATCATCCAAATGTTTTTTCGTATATTAAAGATGTTGGTATCATCCATGAAATTTAACTTAAAGTTTTTAATATTTTCTTTCCTTAACTTTTGACTAGTCTGAACACTGTCAGCTGCACTTCTTGTAACGATAAACTATTTTTTATCTTGCTGTGAAAATTTTAAGCTGCTTCGGCGCAGCATATTCTGCAACAGGATCTTGCGCCAGAAATCTAAATCTAAATCTGATTACAAAGCACCTTATCCTAATATTTAACTCTCCTCTTTTACCAAAATCTGTGAAAATAGCCTATATAAATTGTTCTGTTAAAATTTACATAACAAATTTCATCCGTTGTTCTCCTCAGGGACTCAATTGCTTTAGATGGGTATGGGTATCCCAATCCCGATTTTCTCAGGAATTTTTACTCATTTTAATTTTGCTCTTCCTTGCTACATCTTCTCTCTTCTCTATCCCTCCTCAGGGGCTCAACTTCTTTAGGTGGGTGTGGTTGTCCCAACACCAAGATTCCCAGGGATCTTTACTCTCTTTAAATTGTTTACTCCTCCCCTGCCCCTTCTCTCTACTTCATCCTTCCATCCCTCGACAGCAAGCGAGAGAGCTCTCCATGGAAAGCTGTCTCCGCTCTGTTTGCTTCTTGATTCTCAAGGACAGCCAAAAACCCCACATGTTTACCATGCGTGGTGCCCCGTAAGAAGGGTGATACATTTCGGTTCCTGATGTATCAATCGGCCGGTATCCCAGACATTTGACTGGAATGCTCAAGGAAATCAAGCGAAGGGGTCCCTTCTGGGCATTAAGGGTGGTCACTGTCCCCGGGGGTGACTCTCAGCGTATAGGTTCCAGTTAGCACCATGGTAAGCGTCGAGGCTGGGAATGTCTGGTGCCGGTGGCTGCCATCCCTTGTTGGGCTCCGTGGTGGGCGGTGCCGTCGGGACCGAATATTTATAAATATCGCATGGGTTTTTCTAATAATCAACACTCTGTAATGCCTTTTCAAAATTTTTTTTATTGTTTTTTCTGAAAACAATGACTTGAAGAACATTTCTCCCATTTTAATAATGTTTGGCACAGAATGATCAAATCTGGTCCTTGCGCCATAAAAACCAACTAACTAACTCTCCCATTTTAATTCATAAAATTATCTCTGCACTTGTCGGAGAGGTAAAATCAATTAAAAAAAAACTGAACAATGGAAAACTTCTAATAGAAGTCATGAATATGAAACAATCGGAAAATATATTGAAACTAGAAAAAATATGGAATATAGATATCAAAGTCACTAAACATCGTACACCCTATCATTCAAGAGGCGTTATTTCCGAAAGCGAATTTCAAAAAGATCTGGAAGAAGATATACTAGAATGTCGGAAAAGCCAAAGAGTCATAGCAGTCGGCCGAATTATAATCAAACGAAATTGTCAGAACTTCCCAACAAAACATCTTATTCTTACATTTGACACACCAGTACTACCAAAATCCGTTAAAATAGTTTATATAAACTGCCCTGTTAAACGTTTTATACCCAATCCACTACGCTGCTTTAAATGTCAAAAGCTTGTCCAAACAATAACGCCTTGCTGGGGAAAACAAATTTGTGCTAGGTGTTCTATTCCAGATCACGAAAGCAATACCTGCAATTCTACCGAAACAAAATGCCATAACTGCGATGGTGATCACTCATCGTATTCCAGATCATGTCTACATTATAAACAAGAAATGAAATTCTGTCAGTTAAAAATAACAAAAGATCTCTCTTTTCCAGATGCTAGAAAGATAATCACCGACAGAACACCGAAACCAAATTTCTCTTATACATCTGCACTAAATTCAACAATCTCCCCATCACAACAAACAACCTCTACCATAAATAATCTTACATCAAATACAGCAATAAATACTCCTGTTAATAATGAATTAATAACAATTAAAAAAAAGACTATCTCGAACTTCTTGCTATTAAAAAGTCTTGGAAGAATGCCTCATCCTCCCCCGCCATATCACAGGCAACTAACAATTCAACTCCTGTACCAGACACTCAACCAAATCCTCCTTATCCCACCATTAGCAATCAAATGTATATTCAATTCCTACAAATAATTTATTAGATATAAAGACAGCATCAAATAAATCTCCAAATAATCCCAATATATCCTTATCAACAAAGAATAATTCCTCCCCTGTAAAGACTAATGCTAAAAGTGCTCGGGGAAAAAAAACCGATGAAGAAGTCAAATGATAAGGAGAAAGAATCAAAATCTAGTAAACGTGCTCGCCTACTAGCCAATAAAAGTGATCAAAATATTTTATGTTCTTCTGCAAATCGATCACCTAACCTACAAGAATTTTTAAAAGATTTTCGAAAGAAAAATCTTAACGATGATAGTGAAGATAGTGATTCACTTCTTAAAGTTCATAGATCTGAAGACGATATGTCCACAATGAGGTTGATGATTTCTCGCTCCCTCTGTAGTCTTCTGCTTCAGACAGTTTCTCCTTTTTACTGTTTTTTGATTTGTATTTAATGACTGAATTTAATTCCTGGAACTGCAGAGGGTTTGTGAACAAGTTTTCAGAACTAAGAGACCTCATTTATAAATATCAACCAACCTGTATTGCACTACAAGAGATGTATCTTAAAACAGATAAAAATAATATTCTTAATTACCAAATTTTTAGCAATCATCATATGTAAAATAGAGCGTCTGGTGGCGTTACAATTCTTACAGCGAGTAATATCTCATCCATAACTTTGATTCCGAACGCTAATATTCAAGCAGTGGCAATACGCTTTCAGATGCAATCCTTGATCACCATTTGCAGTATCTACTTGCCTTCTAACGAAATAGTTAATCAAACAGATCTGAATATCTTGATTTCCCAACTTGCATCTCCGTTCATTATTTTGGGAGACTTTAACGGTCATAACACTTTATGGGGTAGTTGTAATTCAAAAGCATGAGGTACTTGTCGAACAACTGCTTGTTGACCATAATTTATGCCTTTTAAGTACCGATGAAAAAACGCATTTTCACTTACCAACGCGAACATTCCATTCAGTTGATCTGGTAATTTGTTCTCCAGCATTATTTCTTTTCCTAAATTTACGGTTGACAATGATCTATATAATAGTGATCACTTCCCTTTAATTATAACAGATAGTAGACACAGTACCACTGGTTCTTATCATCCTTCTAAATATGTTTTAAATTCAGCAGACTGGCAGAAATTCATTTTTCTGGTTAATATTAATTCTCATATAATTAAATCTTCAATCTATTGAGGAAGCATTAAAACATATTGTTAACACTATAATTGACGCAGCAAACAATTCTATTCCAAAAACGTCTGGCATTCGGGGAAAACAAAGCAAGCCCTGGTGGAATGCCGATTGCCAACAGGCGTACAAAAAACAAAAACAAAAAGACCTGGAGTGTTTTCGAAGATATCCCACCACACAAAATTTTATATATTTTAAAAAGTCCAGAACAGAATCCAGAAAAATAGAACGACGAAGTCAAAGAATTTCTTGGCGAAACTTTGTCTCTAATATTACCTCTAAGATATCCAGCCGCCATCTGTGGAATAAACTAAAAAGAGCATCAGGCGTTTCTCACACTAATGCCGTTTCTATTTTAGTTCATAAAGGAAATACAATTTCATCCTTAAAAAAGATATTGCAAATTACATTGCTGCAACTTTCGCGTATACTTATAACAGCCAAAATTACCCTCCTCAAATTTTGAATTACAAAAAGAATGCAGAAAAATAAGCGTTAAATTTTAATTCCCGGACTACATTGCCCTACAACTGCAATATAACGTTTCTGGAATTGCAGTCATGTTTTTCTAGTGTTCACAACTTTTCTCCAGTACCAGACAATATTAGCTATTCCATATACAAATATTTAGCAGTCGAGTCTCAAAAAGCCTTATTACTTTTCTACAATTGTATTTGGCGCAAACACTGCTTTCCTACTATTTGGCAAAACGCAATAATAATTCCTTTGTTGAAACCAGGAAAATATCCTGAGAATCCGTCAAACTATCTTCCCATTGCTTTGACCTGCTGCCTCTGTAAATTACTTGAGGGTGTGATTAATCGCAGGCTAATTTATTACTTAAAAAGCAATAACTTTTTTCATCCATCTCAGAGTGGATTTCGGAAAGGTCGTAGCACCACCGATAATCTTCTGGCCCTTGAAATAAACACCCGCCTCGCATTTTTACAAAGAAAGCACTTAGTTGTCATATTTTTTGACATCGAAAAGGCATATGATCGGGCCTGGTGGTACGGGATTTTGAAAGATTTGCATGATCTTGGACTAGAAGAAACCTACCTATTTCTATAAGGAATTTTTTGAAACTCGGGAAATTTCAAGTTAAAGTGCAGTCCGAATTTTCAGACTTCTTCATCCAAGAGGAAGGTGTTCCTCAAGGCAGCGTTTTAAGTGTGACACTTCTTATTTTAAAAATCAATAGCATTTTAAGACAACTATCGTCTACTGTGAAGGGCCATTTGTACGCTAATGACCTGCACATTTCATGCAGAGGGATGAATAGGAATTTTATACAACGGCATTTGCAAATTGCAGTTGGTAGTATTGCACAATGGTGCAATAATAATGTTTTTAATATTTCTACATCAAAATCTGCGGAATATCACTTTTGCAGTGGAAGAAATTTACACTCTCACCCAGAAATCAAATTAAATGATGAAATCCTTCCATTTTTAGACGAGATCCGGTTCTTAGTTATAATCTTTGACAAAAAGCTAACCTTCCTCCCTCAAGTTGAATTATTACAGAAAAGAACGCAAAAAGTCTTTGAATATCTTAAAAGTCTTGTCATCCGCAGCTTGGGGAGTGGATAGAGACTCGGATTAAAATATATAAATCCCCGGTGCTCTCCAGTTTGAATGACGGCAGAGAAATTTATGGATCTGCCAGAAAAAGTGTTTTAAAAACTGAACCTTGTTCATCACACAGCACTCAGACTTTGTTCCGGAACTTTTAGGACATCCCCTGTGAAAATTCTTTATATCGAATGTTACGAACCTTTCCTTGCTGTAAGAAGACGAATTCTGTCTTTGAACTATTATTTTAAAATTCAATCAAACATGAATCATCCATTTTATAATTTTAAACTTCACCCTTATTTAGTTAGACTACAAGAGGCTAGAAAGTCGTCCGCACCAGTGTTTTTTATAAGAATCCAAAACTGCCTTTCAGAAACCCCTGCTTAACCTACACGCAATTCCACAGCAGGTAAATGGATTTCCATCTTGGAAAAATCTTAATATACAATTTTTAAACCCGTTCAACACTTTTAACAAATCTGAGACAACAGAAGTTATTTATCAGCAAATTTTCCTCCAACACAGACAGCAATACAAAGACTTTCTTCCAATTTATACCGATGGATCAAAATCATCTAATCGTGTCTCTTTCACTGTTGTCTTATCAGATACAGTCATTTCTTTGACACTCCATTCCTTTTGTTCAGTTTTTACGGCAGAAATAATTGCTGTTTTATACGCATTAGAAGAAATTTCCGAGAGACTGGGAGAAAAGTTTATTATTTATACCGAATCTCTAAGTGTCTTACAATCACTAAAATCGTTTTATATTCATCCTCATAATCATCCTTTGGTTTTCAAAATTCTAGATATTTTTAACAAACTGACTTCCTGTGATTTTACTATTTTATTCTGTTGGATACCCTCTCATGTAAGAATTCTGGGCAATGAGCAGGCAGACAAGACTGCTAAATTCGCAAGTATTCCAGCGATCTCATTTATTCGTGTAGGCGACTTAAAAAAACACACTAAAATGTTTCTTTATTCAGTGGAACTTTGAAACTAACAATAAACTGCATGCTTTTAAACCTCATTTGCAATCGTGGTCTTCATTACCGAATCGAAAAGCAGACACAGTGTCAACCCGTTTACGTATTGGCCATACTAGATTCACCCATCTCCACTTATTGCTAGGCGAACAACCACCTCTATGTTCTCAGTGTGACTGTCAAATGTCTGTCAAACATATATTTTCGGAATGCCCAAATTTCAATGCTCAGCATTTGCATTTTTTTCGAAACACGAACAAACCATTACCTTTCTTGCTTGGTAAGACACTACATGCTCAAATGTTTGCATTCTTGAAATCAATAGGTTTTTATCCCCATATTTATGCATTCTTCATCTTTTTCAAAAGTTTTCACATTGCTTTTTATAGCTGAAGTTTTATATATTTTAATTAAAAAAATATAGTTTGGCGCAGCATATGACTCTATGTGCCAATACATAACATACACCATTACACAATATACACCATGGCTCTTGTGTCAATAAAATCCCAAAAATTCCAAATCTCAGTTCCTTAACTTAATAATTTTAATTAACAAATCTAATAATTTTTTTCTTTTAAAATTTTAATTTTATTATTATGCTTTACGATAATAATTATTTATTTTTGGATAAGAAATTAAAAACATATTAATTAAAAGTATTTGTAAATTTTTAACTGAATAAGAATTATTAAAAAAGAAAAAAAAAATCCTCCGCTAGGTTCGAACCCCGCCCTTTGTGATACGAGACCGTTACCTAGACAACCACACCATCGGGATCATCCAGACGGGAGTCAAATTATCAGTATATAAATTTTACCAAAAATGTGAGGACCATTCTCTCGAAATTGACTGGCCATTGCGTTTTAATATTTTCATGAATGAACACTCTAAATGCTCTCTATCATTATACTAAATCTCATCCCGAACTCAGATTTCAACCATTTCCCCTCCCTTTGTTAGAATAGCACTTGGACTTCCTAAATGGGCCCCAAATATTGTTTTAAGGAAAATTGCGGTTTAAGGAAATGCTATCGGAAAAAAGTAAAAGATTAGCTGTGCAATTCTTTCTTAGGAAACTTGGCAATGGCACTCATTCTACCCTATTTATCATCATAATTCCAATCCTGGCATCAAATCAGTAAAAAAAAAGTTCTAATTGAAAATTCTACAAATCATATTGTAGCTCTGCCAGACTTCATCGTTTCCCAAACAATTTTTGTGAAATTCATCTTTCAGATTTGAGTTTTCAAAATAAAGCTCTTATAATCAAGGCTCTATTTGAAAAAAAAACTGTAAACAAACAATTTCATGATTATTATATTACCTCTATGGACGCATCCAAATCTTATTATTTCATTTCTATTGCGGGTATCTCTAGTTACCAATCCTTCGTCTATAGAATTCACTCCATCATATCAATATTTATAGCGGAAGCTTTGGAACTTTGTCAAGCTTTGGAAGAATTTTCAGTCACAAGAAAATATATGCTTTTGTTGACAAACAGCTATTCGGCCCTTCAAGGTCTAAAATGCCTTACAACCAAATCTCCAAAAGACATTCACAGATTAGCTGGAAAAATTAAAGCCCGGGGGAAATTAATTCAGAAAATATTTACTCACAAAAATGGTCACGGAGTCGCACTCATTGTTGGAGTGGATTGCCTCAGAGGATTTAATTTTTCATTATCAGGAAACCTCACTAATAAAAACGAATCACATTTTTAAAAAGAGCAAATATCAAGAATTTGTTGGCGATATTCTCACAATGTTTTCCCTTAATCCATGGCTTAAAAATAGAAGAGAAGATGTCATAATTGCATGCCTTTTACCCCGGATGATTATAACTCCAGTTCTGTTGAATAAATTTGGCCTTCACAATTATTCTCACTGCTAAGTTTTTAATCATGAAAATAACAGTGAAGATATCATTTTTTTTTGTTCCAAATACGCAACTCATAGGTCAAATCTTTTTGAAAAACTTAATATTGATCTTCATTCTTGTTCTTCATTCAAAGCGTTTATTTAAAAAACTGTATCTAATAAGCAGTATCTTTGGATCCTTCTCCAATATCTGAAGTTTTTTAAACATCTATTGAATGAACTCTTTTGGCATTAGGGGATAAAACTTTTGTTGCCAAAAATCTCATCCTCATTCTATTTTAATCAATCAAGATGTCGATTTAAAAATGGTTTTTAGCTTCTTGTTTTTGTTGAGAATATCTACTTTATTGCGTTGTATCTGGGATTAAAATAAAGTAAGTGATATTAGCAATCAGATAATATAACACATAAACTTTATTTTTAGATAGATAACGTACGAGTTTTTATAACTGTTTACTAAACGACATTTTCAATTGCACATTAAATAAAATAGTGGCTTCTGCGACAGCGTACAATGAGTGTCACGAATATATTTCATATTGTGAAAGGATTTAAGAAAGAAGATTTAAAAACTAACAAAAATGCTTGCATATTTATAACAGCGAGTATCACGATATCGGAATTAAAAGATTCATTAATAAATAATACCCAGTATAAGGATGATGCTGAGTTTGTTAAAGAAATATTGGCGATAACAATTGAAAGAAGGAAAGAAAAGAAAAATAAATGAATTTGAAAGAAAAGAAATAAAACGAAAAGATGAATTTGAAAAAGAAGAAAGAAGATGGAAAGATGAGTTTTCAAAAGAAAAAAGATAAAAGAAAGATTATTCGAACTGGAAAAGAAGAGACTTGATAACGAACTAGAACTGGTGAGAATTAGACAAAGAGAAATTTCCTCTGTTGTAACTGAAGCCAGCAACTCTAGAAGAAAGTAAATCTTGCCAGAATTACAATTTTGACAATTCGGAGATGATTTGAAAGATTGGTTACCGTTTTGGAGTCAGTTCCTACATATTGATGAGGATTAAGATATAAGCAGTTGAGGATAAATTCCAGTATTTAATACAAGCAACAAATCAACAACGTTCGAGAGCCAAAGAAGTAGTAGAGAGTTTCCCGCCAACCGAGCTAATTATAGTAAGACGATGGAGAGTATGAAAACCGTGGAAAGGAGACGGTGAAAAGGAAGACCTTTTGGTTAAAATATATGTTAGAGAATTAATTTGATCAATTATTTTTCTTTGAAAAAAAAAAAAAAACTTTCACTTACATTAACATCATTATACGACAAGCTTGGATCGAATATGCGAGTTCTCGAAAGTTTAGGAGTTACTACAGATAAATGCAGCTCAATATTGTATCCCATGGTAGAATCCTGTTTTCCTGAGGATTTTCTGAAAGCCTAGAATAGGAACAAAGCCTCTGGTTAGCCAAACGAAGCTCAAGAACGTTTAAACACTTTGATGGCGTTCCTTAAAACTGAAGTTGAAGGGGAGGTACGAATTTCTTTGATAATGAAAGGTTTTGGTATGAGGAAAGATGAAGATAAAAAGACACTTAGAGTGAAGAAACAGGACTTAGAAATTTCCAAGGCCAGAATACATACTACAGTTGGGTTACTAACTACAACACGAGAAATAAAGAAATCTTATGTATTCTGTGGAGGTCAGCAACATTCAAGCCCGGAATGTTTTTCAGCACAGAAAATAAGTTTATCTGTGAGAAAAAATATTTTGAAGGAAAAAGGCTGTCATCTCTTATGCCTTCATTCTGAACACCAAGCCCGATTTTATCGTGTGCTTTTAAAATGCGGGATTTGTGGGAAATAGCATGTGCGAAATGCTATTTTTGGAGTCAAACGCTTTAATGTGCGAAACGCTTGACTCCAAAAATAAAGATACGCAGAAAAAAAGATTAGGTAAAAGTGCAATAAAATGAAGTTGTGCTGACTAATATCAATAGAATCCCTATAGTGTTTCTTCAAACTTTGAAAGTAAAATTAATTTCTGATAATTGAATGGTTGAAGCACAAGAAATTCTAAATTCTGGACCACAAAAATCTTATATTTTAAAAGATGTTGCAACAAAAATGTATTAAGTATCAATACGGGAATTCTTGGCTTTTGTGCCCCTCCCCAAAAAACAACAACATACCAAACCAAATCAATACGGGAAGAGACTATGAACCATTCGTTGTTTGGTGGTATTATATCGGAGAAATACAAGCATCAGTGTTACAAGATAAGATTGTCCGATCTTAGTGAAAGTTCCAGGTGTATTTTTGAAGTCTTGGATCAAACAGTGATGTGCGAAAATATAATTCCAGTTAGCACAGGATCATGGTTAGAAGAGCTTCATTTAATGAAAATCAATTTGCTGATTTATGAGAGAAACCTGATCCATTTCCTATACTCATAGGGACTGTTGTCTTAGAACAACTAATGAATGGAATGGAAAGTCTTATTTTCAGGACTAGTAGCTAGAGACGTATTTAGGTTGGACATGACATTATTTGGTAAAGTACCACAAGAAGAAAACGACTCTAGTTCGGCCATGCTTGCTACCTGACCTTTTATGAGAGAAGCTAATATATCTGATTTTTGGGAACTTGAGCCTGATTGGGATCAAGGATTCAATTGAAAAATTAACCAAAGAAGAGCATGAACACTCTATCAAAGGAAGGTTTTTGGAAACCCTTAAGTACACAAATGAAGGGCGTTATGAGGTTCATCTCCCTTTGCGGAACGATTGCAGGCCTTTAACAAATAACTTCCAGTTGGCAAAGAGAACATTGCACTCAGCCACCGCAAAGGTACTTTCTGAAAATTTGTATGAGAGTTGTGAGATTATCTTGATGTCCTGGCTCGATGAAGGGATTATTGAAGAAGTTCCAACAAATGAAATTAAAGCGTTTGGAAATTATCTACCTCATAAACCAATTATAAGGGTAAGCAATAGGCACAACCCCTATTCTACTAGTTTTCGATGTATCAGCTAGAATAAAGGGCCATCCGTCAGCTCACAGATTATTTTCTTTATAGCTCACAATTATTCGATCCTTTAGGTATTGCTTCCCATGTTATGCTATGTCCTAAACTAATGCTGCAAAAAAAAAAAAAAAAAAAAAAAAAAAAAAACCTTGGAAAATGTCTTTAGGATGGTCGAAGAAATTAAAGGAAGCTTACGTGAAGAGTTTTTACAGTGGTTTAACGATCTTAAAACATTAAAACAAGTTTTTGCTCCCAGATGGATTAAGGTGACGCTTGAAGCATTTTAGCTGAAGCTGTTTACATGTATTTTGCTATGCTAGTAAAGGCGCATACGCAGCTGCTGCATACCTTTTACGCCTCGGTGAATGCAATGACATGTTCCTATTATTTTTTATGTCTCGAATAACACCTTTGAAGGGAGATACAATACCAAGATTAGAAATTTTAGTCGCTGTGATAACCGTAAGACTAGCTAACTCGATAGCTAATGCATTTGAATGGCGATCAATTAAACGCTATTTTTGGAGTGATTCTACAACAGTCCTTACGTGGATTACGAAAGATGAAAATTGGCCAGTTTTTGTGAAATATCGAGTAGATGAGAAACGAAAATTCAATCTTCTTTCATCGTGAGAATTGGCAAGTATTCCAGCGATCACATTATTCCTATAAGCGACTTAAATAAGCACTCTAAAATGCTTCTTTATTCCAAATGGCAAGCTCAGTGGGACCTTGAAACTAACAATAAACTACATTCTATTAAACTTCATGTACAAAAGTGGCCTTCATTACCGAATCGAAAAGTAGACACAATGTTAACCCGTTTAGGTATTGTGTATACTCGATTCACCCATCTCCACTTGTTGCTAAGTGAACAAACACCCCTATGTTCTCACTGTGACTGTGAAATGTCTGTCCAACACATATTGTCAGAATGTCCAAATTTTAATGTTCAGTGTTTTGCTATTTTTTCAAAACACAAACACTCTATTACCTTTCTTACTTGGTAAGACACCACATGCACAAATTTTTGTATTTTTAAAGGCCATCAAATTGTATGCACTTATTTAAATTTATTTGTTTTTGGGTATTTTTGCACATTATCCATTTTTGATTATTATACATTGATATGATTTTAACCCATGTTTGGCGCAGCATAGTCAAAACCATGGCTCTTGAGCCAAAAAAATCCAAACAAATCCAAATCCTTCATCTTGGGATATATTCTTGGAGAAGCTATTCAGGCTGACTCGCCTAGTAAAGGTTGTAAAGCAACCCATCTAGTGAAGACTAAATGGTAGGAGGGCCCGACATAGATGAAGAATTCTATAAATGAGGAGGCCTTGCACAACCAAATACAATATAGACGAACAAGAAATTAATTAAGAACAGAGGAAAACCATTTGTTTACTGAACAATACCAATGAATATTTAGAAAACGATTGGTACTACAAGTATTTCTCAAGTTATAAGAAAATTGTAAAACTCATCGGATGGATCTTTCTATTTAAAAATAACTGTCTGATGCCTAAAGAAATTAATAAAGAGGCTTTGACTGCTAAATAATAACAAGAAGCAGAAAATCAAATCAGAAAGATAATCCAAAAAAAAGTCTTTCCTCTCAGAAAAACATGCCAGATTGAAAACTCTTGAAACATTTAGGGACGAAGGAGGAATAATACGACTGAAAACAGAAATTATAGACAGAAAAGATTATGAAGACTTTCTCTACCCGGTAGTTTTACCTGAATAGCATGAGGTTGTTAAAGATCTAATATTGAATGTCCATACTAAGAATTGACATGCTGGAGTTGAAATATTCTTCAATCTAATTCGAGAAAGATATTGGTTTTTGAACAGTAGGAAAGCCGTTAGAAGCGTTTTGTAAAATTGTATTGCTTATCGAAGATATAACTCTAAAAATCTATAGGATCAACGATGAGGTGACGATGTCCCCAGTCAAAATGATGCAAGAAATGTAACAAAGAAAAAACTATCTTTAGTTCAAGTAACGGATACCAGAGTACCTAGCATTACTCGATCTGGTCGACTTGTAAAAATTCCTGAAAGACAAAACTTGTGAACATTCTTTCACAGACTGTAAATTTAGGTAATTATATTTAGCTGTCACGTATGTGTTTCTGAATTGTTTGCAGTTCAGGGTGGGAGAATGTTATATTTGCGTTTGTAATTCAAAATTTTAAGTGAATGTCAACGTTGTTACAATTTTTTTAGTTTAGCGAGAGTGTCAATGCAGTAATAATTTTCCATAAATAAACAATTTCTATTTAATAAATGATTGTTAGCTTCTTGCTTTTGCTAAGGATATTTAATTAATTGCTTAGAATCGGGGAATCAAATATAGTGAGTGACATTAGCAATTTGATAATTTTTTTATTTTAAGATAGATAACGAGTTTTGGTGACTGTTTAGTAAACGACGTTTTCGATCGTACGTTAAATAATATATAATTCTAGTTAATAATACAAAAGTATTAAAATACTATGAAGCTCTCTAATACTATGCTCTCTAAATACTATGAAGTTTTCCTGTTCCTTTTTTGGTTTTAGTTTGAATAAGAAATTATTCTTAGTTTTGATTCCGAAACTATTTCGTTTCGTTTTCAAAATATTTCTTACTTTAGATTTGTTACTTCTAGTTAATAATATATATTTTTTAAATATAACTTCCATATGTATATAGTCTTCTGTGGCTTCAGGATAAATTTTATATTCATGATTGACGATCCTGAAATTGGTCCAATATTATACAGCATTATTAAGACAAAGATGATACATGGACCCTGTGGGAACATAAATCCCCAATTATCATTTATGATGAATGGAAAATGTACAAAAATGTATCCAAGAGATTTTTTGAAATAAACACATGCAGGTCATTACGGATATCCATTTTATCATAGATGGAAACCTGAAAACGGAGGTCAAGTAACAATAAAGAAAGTATGTGGATCTGATATAATAGATAATCGATGGATAGTTGCTTTTTTTCCATTGCTGTCAAGAACATTCAATGCACATATCAACATCAAATACTATAGTTCTATAAAATCTATCAAATATGTTTGAAAATACATAAACAAAGGTTTTGACATGACTATATTAAATTTAATAAGTAATGACATTTAGTATGACTAAATTCAAATGTATGAAATTGGAAGATATCTCAGGAGCAATGGAGCAGTTTCGAGGATGTTGGGGTTTCCTATTAATGAAAGGCACTCCAATTGTGTTAATTTAAGTGTTTATCTTGAGAATGGCCAGAGAGTTTACTTTATAGAAGAAAATGTTTTAAAACGAGCGCAAGCCCCCATCATAAACTACTTTAACTGCATTTTCCTTTGTCAAAATGATAAACTTGCTCGATCTTTATTGTATCATCAAATTCCTAAATATTTTACTTGGAATAAAAGGAACAAGAAATGGGTCCCTAGGAAATCTGGACAAGCTGTACCTGATCACCCAGGAATTAAATCAAGTGATGCTTTTGGTCATGTCTATACCGTTCACAAGCAGTTCGGAATGATTTCATCTGATATTATTACTTCATGAGATTATAGGATCAACATCTTTTTCTGTTTTGAAAACATTTAATGGAATTGTTTGTGAAACTTTCAAACTGGCTTGCGAACTGAAATGACTTCCTCTGACGCAATGGAAAAGTACATTAGATGAAGCAACTACAGTGCATTCAGGGCAAATGTTGCGAAATCTATATGCCTCAAACTTGCTTCGTATCAAATCCTGTATAATTATGGAACTTATATAGAAAGAATATGTCAGATGATATTTTGTGTGAAACAAAAATCACAATCAATAATATGGATTTAAATTACAATGATGAAATATTTAACCCTTTGCATTCGGATGCTGACTCTCATTCACCTTTCAAGATGGTACATAATTTTGACGTTTTATTTATTTATTTTTCAATTTTGATTGTTACAGAATGGTAAAAGGGTTTCGATTAATTTTTCAAAGAAATTCGACTTAAAACAATTATGTATATTTATTTTTTAGAGCAATAAACAAGTCTTTGTATTAGATGAATATGCACCAAACTACTTTTCCGAGTGCAAAGGGTTAATAGAGCTTTTACTTACTCTTGAAGATAAAATTAAAGCACTGGGAGGTACAGAATTAAAAACGTTTGGATTTCAAGAAGTACACCGTAATGTCAATAGTAGTTTTAATCATGTAATAAGAGAGATATGTTGCAATATTCATCAACTAACATCATATGTTGATACAAAATCTAACAGACGGTCAAAGACTTGTTTTTGAAAAATTAGATCTTCAGTTTTAACAGAAATTGGTGGTATATTCTGTTTAAATGCCCCAGGTGGAACAGGTAAAATGTACCTAATCAATCCTTCGTTTGCAAAAATTATACAAAGGATTCTAATTTCTCTGGCAGTGGCGTTTTCTGGCATAACTGTAACCCTATTAACGTTAGGAAGAACAGCTAATTCAGTCTTCAAATTATCAATAAATGTATCGTTTGTTGAAAATTCATTTTGAAGCAACTCAAGAAGTTCAGATAGAGCAAAATTTCTTAAGAAATGTGAAAAAATTATATGGGATGAATACACAATAGCACATAGGTTTGCACTCGAAACTCTTGATACGACTTTGCAAGAAATTTTTCAGAATAACAAGTATATGGGTGGTGTACTTCTGGTTTTAACTGGTGATTTTTGCCATAATTTGCCTATTATTCCACGAGGCACAAAAACAGATGAAATGAATGCATCGATAAAAGAATCTTATATATTGCAAAATGCTCAATGATTTGGATTGAAAAAGAACATGAGAGTTCTTTCAGGTAACATTTCCACCTAGAGATTCGCTTTGAACCTACTTCATCTCGATAATGGAACGATAACAATTGATAATGAAGGATTGATATTTTTGACAAAATATGGTAACATTGTAGCAACAATGGAAGGTCTACAGGATAAAGTATTTCCAAATATCAAAAATAATTTTCATGGTAATTGCTGTCTGTGTGAAAAAGCTATTCTTTTTCCAGCGAATGATGGAGTTAAGTCAATTGATTAGCATTTGTTAAGGAAATTACTAGATGAAATTCAAATATTCAAATCTTTTGATACCCTCAGGGGTTCACCTTTCTTAACTTGTTACGGGTGTCCAAATCCCGAGGTTCCCAGGGATCTTTTAATCCTTTTCTCTCCCCTTCCAATTTCTCTCTCTTCCTACTCCCCCTTGCTTCTTTTCTCTACTTCATCCTTCCATCCCTCGACGGTAAGTGAGGGAGCGCTCCATGAGAAGCTGTCGCCATTCTGTTTGCTTCTTGCTTCTTATGGACAACCAAAAACCCCACGTGTTTACCGTGCGTGGCGACCCGTAAGACGGATGGTACATTTCGGTCCCTGATGCATCAATCGGCCGGTCTCCCGGACATTTGCCTGGGCTTCTGAAGGGGATCAAGTGAAGGGGTCACTCCTTGGGCTTGGCGTTAAAGGTGGTCACTGTCTCCGGGGGTGACTCCCAGCGCATATGTTCTAGCTAGCATTATGGAAAAGTGCCGAAGTTGGAATTTCACACTACAGTAGTGCTTATCCTAAATTATTTATAATTAGTGCTGAAAAAAGTACTTTGAGCAATTTATCTCCTATTTTAATACACAAAACTATTATTTCAAGGATTGGAAAAGTGAAATCGATCAAGAAATTAAGAAGTGGAAATCTACTTGTCGAAGTTGCAAATTTAAAACAATCTGAAAAGATATCGAGAAAATAGCAAATGCTGAAGTTACTGTCAGTCCACATCGGACATTAAGCCATTCAAAAGGTGTTATTTCAAAAGGGAATTTAACAGAGATACCGAAGAAGATATCCTTGACGCTCTCAAAGCATAAAAGGTCATATCAGTTCGTAGAATTATCAATAAAAAGAAATGGTCAAAATTTCCCAACAAAACATCTAATACTGACATTTGATACTCCTGTGTTGCCGAAATCTGCCAAAATTGCTTACATTAATTGTCCTGTTAAACATTATATACCAAATCCACTTCGATGTTTTAAATGTCAAAAATTTGGTCACACAATAACAGCCTGTAAATTTTCTAAACAAATATGTGCTTACTGCTCTCTTACAGACCATGAAAGTAATGCCTGCTCTTCTACCATACCAAAATATTGCAACTGTTCCGCAGAACATCCAGCTTATTCAAAATCTTGCCCACGTTATAAACAAGAGAAAGAGATACAAACGGTTAAAATTACCCGAAACATTTCATTTCCAGAAGCACGAAAAATAGTAAACGATAGAACTCCCCAACTAGGTCTCTCCTATTCAACAGCTTTAAATCGCTCGCAAATAATTTCTGAGAAAAAATTAAAAAATGGTCACACAAGTTCCACTTCTACAGCACCTTTTGCACTCTGATCATGCACCACTTTGTAATAAATGCAATTGTGTTTTTAACGGTTAAGCATATTCTATGTGAATGTCAAGATTTTAGTACACAACGACAAGTTCATTTTGGAGCGACTGTTTTTAACTTAAATGACATTTTAGGTGATAACCTTCATTCAAATATTTTTACCTTTTTAAAAAAGATATTCAAATTTTACATCAAAATTTAATTGTATTTTTTTTGGAATGCCTTAAATTTCAACACGAAAACCATGTTTAACAAATGTTTGGCGCAGAATGATCAAGTCTGATCCTTGCGCCATAAAACCAAACCAACCAACCAACCAACCAATCAACCCAGCATATCCAACAAAACATCCTTCAGTAGATAATGAAACAATTACAATAAAGAAATGCGACTGACTGGCATTGTCTGAGATTAAAAAAAATCATGGGAAAAAACTTCTTCTTCTTCTACCATGTCCCAGAATCCTACCAACCAAGCTACTACACAAATAATTCCTCCAGACTTTGATTCTTCCACAATTAATATTAGCGAATTTCAATTGAATATTGTTACATTTTCTAGAACGGCTTCATCAAATATCAATAATGCATCAGATAAAGTTCCTCTTTCCAACACACTTTCTTCAAAAGGGGGTTCTCCACTAAAAAGAAATTTTAAAAAGGCTCGAGAAGGTAAAAAACTGGAGCAAAAATCTATTGAATTGGTAAAATTAAAAGAATCAAAATCTGCGAAACGTGCAAGAAGATTTGCTGAGAAAAGAGATCAAGATATTATAAATTTTCTTACAAATAGTGTCCCTACTAAAGAAGATTTTTTGAAGGATTCTGTTATAAAAACGAGTGAAGAACATAATAAGGATACGCTCCTCAAAGTGCATCAGTCCGATGATGAAATGCTTATCAACGACGGCGAAGTCCTTCCCACTTCTCCTTAGTGGTTTTTTACTTCTGTCTCAGGCGGTGTTCCCCTTTTGTGTGTTTTTTTCTTTCATGGCCTCTTTCATTTTTTGAAACTGTCGTGGTTTTCAAAACAAGAATGCTGAATTAAAGGATCTTATTAACAAACATCACCCCGCCATTATTGCACTGCAAGAGACTTACCTCAAAACAGACAAACATAATATCCGTCATTATAAAATTTATACTAAACATAATATTCAAGAACGTGTTACTGGTGGTGTTGCAATACTTGCATCAACTGATACCCCTTCCATACCCTTGGCCCTTAATACCAACATACAAGCTGTGGTTATACGTATTCAGACACATTCCTTAATTACGGTTTGCAACATTTACTTACCTCCAAATGAAAATGTCAGACAAATATATCTTAATAATTTGATTTATCAAATTCCACCTCCTTTTATAATCATAGGCGATCTTAACGGCCTTATGGGGTAATTCTGATAATAATTCCCGTGGTCTGCAGATTGAAAAAATTGTTTCAGATCATAATTTATGTCTCTTAAATTCTGATGAAAAGACATGTTTTCCTTTACCCACACGTACATTTAATTTAGTTTACCTCGCAATTTATTTTCCATCTCTCTTGCCTTTTTTGAATTTAACAGTTAACAATAATCTGTATAACAGTGACCAATTTCCATTAATTATAACCAACAATAGATATAATCCAAATAGTAATTTCCATCTACATATATATTAAACGCAGCCAACTGGCAAAGGTTCACTTCACTAGCTAATATTGATTCTGAAATTCTTAGATCTTCCACTATCGAAGATGCACTTAATTATATTGTCAAAACCATAATTGAAGCAGCAGATAAATCAATACCCAAGTCTACTGGTAATTACAAAACAAAATAAACCTTGGTGGAATGCCGAATGCCAACAGGCTTATAAGAAACAAAGGAAGTCTTGGGATATATTCTGCAGGCGTCCCAATACCGAAAATTTTATTATTTTTAAAACGACTAGAGCAGCATCCAGAAGAATTCGAAGACTTAGCCGCAGAGCGTCGTGGAAGGAGTTTGCTTCCGTCATAACATCAACTATATCTAGCAAAAAACTTTGGTATAAAATTTAAAAAAAAATTTGGTGTCTCTCAATTGAATAGTGTTTCTGTTTTAGTTGATAAAGGAAGAACAATATCCACCTTAAAGGACATTGCAAATACCATCACCTCATCATTTGCTCATACATGCAGTAGCGAATATTACCCCCTTACAATTTTAGAGAACAAAAAGAAAGCAGAAAAGCAAAAATTACATTTTGATTCTAAAATTAATCTATCCTATAACTGTGATTTCACTGTGACTCCGGGAATTTCAAACAAGACTCTCAAAGATGCATGAATCTGCACCTGGCCCAGATAATATCACCTATACCATGATCAAACATCTAACAACAGAGTCACAGAAGAATTTGTTGCATCTATACAACCGCATTTGGCGAGAACACCACTTTCCTACAATTTGCCAACAGGCTGTAATTAAACCGGGTAAAGATCTGACTAATCCATCGAACTACCGTCCAATAGCTTTGACAACTTGTCTTTGTAAGTTACTGGAAAGAATGATAAATAACAGATTAATTTATTACTTGGAAGACAATAAATTGTTATACCCATCCCAGAGCGGATTTAGAAGAGACCGTTGCCATATCGATAATCTTTTGGCTCTTGAAACTGATACTCGCCTCTCTTTTCTACAGAGAAAAACACTTAATTGCCATATTTTTTTTATATTGAAAACGCCTAAGACACAACTTGGATGTGGGGGATTTTAAAAGACCTGCATGATCTCGGATTAAGAGGAAATCTTCCCATTTTTATAAAGAACTTTTTAAAACTCAGAACATTTCAGATCAGAGTGGAAAGAGAGCTTTCAGATTTTTTTATTCAGGAGCAGGGCGTTCCCTAGGGTAGTGCTTTAAGCGTAATCCTTTTTATAGTAAAAATAAATAATATTTTAAAACAACTGTCTCTTTTGTGAAAGGATCATTATATGTTGACGACTTGTACATATCCTGTACTGGAAAGAATATGAATTTTGTCCAAAGACAATTGCAGATTGCAATCAATAGTATTACTCAATCGTGTAGCAATAATGGCTTTACTATTTCTACATCGAAAAGCGCTTGTGTCCATTTCTGTCATAATGATTCATTTTGACCCTGAACTAAAATTAAATGGAGAAAATATACCATTTGTCAATGAAATTCGTTTTTTAGGCGTTATCTTTGACAAAAAACTCACCTTTCTGCCTCATATACAGCAGTTACGAAAAAAATATGAAGTCTCTAAATATTCTGAAAGTATTATCGACTATAGCTTGGGGGCTGAGAGAATCTCCATGCTTAAAATTTACAAGGCTATTGTACTCTGTAAGCTCGATTATGGTTCTGTAATTTATGGTTATGCCAGGAAAAGTATTTTTCAAAAATTGGATCCAATTCAACACGCAGATCTTCGCTTATGTACAGGAGATTTCAGGACTGCACCCATTAAAAGCCTGTATGTTGATAGTTTTGAACTTGCCCTTGAATCTAGAAGGCAATCGCTTTCGCTGAACTGTTATTTTAGGATTAAATCGAATATAAATCATCCATTTCATGATTTTGAACTGCGCCCATTCTTGATTCGATTGGGCGAAGCCAGGCAATTCCTCATTCCTGTATTTCATAACATTCTTGCAGATTTAAATCTACTCTATTTAAAAATAACACTTCAGCAGAAAAATAAGTTAACTCCATGGGAAATTTCTATTTTTCATTATTTAAATCCTTTTACAAGCTTTACCAAATCTGACACATCGGATATCATCTATCAACAAATCATTCTTGAACAAAGGCAGCATTATGTTGACTTTATTCCAATTTATACCGACGGATCTTAATCAGCTAATAGTGTATCCTTTTCGTCATTTTCCCAGATAATGTGTTTTCTTTTAAATTAATTCTTTTTGTTCAATGTTCACTGCAGAGATAACTGCTATTTTATATGCACTGGAAGAAATTTCTGATAGTCTGAAAAAGCATTTCGTCATTTATACAGACTCCCTTAGTATATTAGAGTTTCTTGAATCATTTCATCCTCAATCTCATTATCACCCCCTGGTTTTTAAATGTTTTGGATATTTTAAATAAACTAGGATTTGGGGATTTTAAAGTTTTATTATGCTGGGTACCATCCCATGTTGGAATTGTGTGTAACGAAAGAGCAGACAAAGCTGCCAAATTGGCAACTGCCACAAAGAATACTACTGCGCCTTTGACAGACTAGAAAAAGCACATAAAAATATTTCTTTTAAACAAATGGCAAAGAGAATTGGATATTGAAAGTGAAAACAAGCTTCATGCAGTTAAACCTACTGTCGAACTTTGGCCTTCTCAAATTAACATAAAAGCAGATACAGTTCTCACCAGACTGCGAGTGGATCATACTCGATAGACTCATTGTCATCTGCTGTTAGGAGAACAAACTCCAATGTGTTCTTGGTGCAACTGCACTATGTCCATCCAACATATACTTTCTGAATTCCAAATTTTTGTACACAGCGTTTACACTTTTCTAAATCTAATAATATATTTTTATCTACTTTTCTTAGAAAAACTCCACATGATAACCTCTTACACTTTTTAAAATCAATTGGTTTTTATTCACATATTTAGTCTACTTTCCTTTCTTTTTTGAAAGTTATCTACTATTCATTTTTATTCCACATTGTCTCCTATACCAAGAGATTTCGGAATTTTAAATTGAAAGAATTTTACATAGTCTAGCGCAGCATGGCCAAACCTATGGTCCTTGTGCCAAAAAACCAAACCAAACCAAATCAAATCTTTTGATACCATAATTGAAATAAATCAGGTAGTTAACTATCCAACAGAATTTTTGAATTCATTAGAACCATCCGGTAAATTAACACATAAATTGGAGTTAAAGATTGATGCACCTATAGCGCTTTCGAGAAATCTAGACCCTCTAGCTGCTCGGTGTAGTGGAACAAGACCAATTGTAAAGAAACTGATAACAAATGTTACTGAAGCAACCACATCTAAGGCCATTCAGCAGGAATAGATGTCTTCATTCCACGGATTCCTCATATACCATCAGATATCCCATTCCAATGTAAAAGAATTCAGTTTCCAATTAAACTGAGTTTTGGTATTAGCATTAACAAATTTCAAAGCCAATCTTTAAAAGTTGTTGGCTGAGATTTATAAAGGCCTTGCGTTTTGCTTGGACAGTTATACGTTGGTTGCTCGAGAATATGTGATAATAAAAATCTGCATATCCTTGCACCACAGAAAGAAACTAAAAACATTGCATACAGAGAAATATCACACAAATATAAATTTATACAGACAAAGAATGAGAATAGTAGAAAGAATTTCTTTCAAAATTCTTTTCAATAGGACAATAATATTTAAAGATATTGCATCCTCTTTTGAAATATTTTATTTATACTTTCTTGGGTGATGGAACCCATTTTTAAAATTTTATTTTCCTTTTCACATCTTATTTAAATCTATTGGATGTCTGAAATGTCTGTAACGTCGAGTAATGCTATGATACATTATTATTTTCTTTATTTTTACCATCAATGTACTCTCTTTCTTCGTTTCAGGAATATAACTGCATAAGTTAATATATTTACCTATCTATCTAAACTTATAATGAAGAAGAATGTGTGTGTGTTGACGTCCTACAAGCCACAGTTTGAATTATAACTACAGATTTCGCACCTGTATACTTTGAAGGTCAGGAATGTGCTCCTCGGAATGATTTTTTGGAATTTTAAATTAGAAATTTAATTAATTAAAAACCAAGCAAAGTTTTGAGGTTTTTCCGCTACAGTGCAAAATTTATTTTTACATCATATTGAAGTTCAAAAAAGTTTTCAAAGTTTTAATGTTTTAACCTTATAAATTGAATTTCTATATTTCTACATTTTTAGAAAGATAATTTAATCATACCTTTCAACAATTTGTTTCACACAAAATAAAAAATAAAACTAATCTCCGTGTGCTACGCATCAATGGAAAAAAATTAGCCACACACATTGACAAAAGCTCAAATTAAAAAGCACATTAACTGTTAAAGCAAATTAAACATATTAAATATATAAACGTGTAATTTTCAGCACGTATCTGTGTGAAATGAAATAAATATAAAATATGATATTTTCGAAAGAGTAAATACAAGGAAAAGTTTTCTACGATATTTTATAATACTTATATTACCAATTCCGTCAAACAGTTTTATTTAAGGCAAATATAGTTTAATATATACAAGATATCCACTCTAATCAGGGCCCAATGGCTAAGTTGTAACTTTTTTGTAATAGATATATATCTGCTAACAAAATGATCTAAATGAAATAAATAATCATATTTTATGTAATTTAAGACAATAATTGCTCAAATGAATTATGCATTTAAAAGTTTTATATATATTCTCTGTCTTGTAGATCATATTTAATAAAGTATTCTTGAGACACTAGTCTATATCTATACTTATAATAAAGCTCAATGTGTGTGTGTGTGTGTGTTGGCGTTCTACAGCCCAGACCATTCAACTTACAGCTACCAAATTTGGCACGTGTATACCTTGGGGACCGGGAATGTGCACCTGGGAGTTATTTTTTCGAATTTTTAATTATAATTTTATTTATTTAAAAATTAAGCGAAATTTTGGCGTGTTTCTGCTATAACTTCCGAAAATATTAACGCACAAAAAAGATTTTTACATGAAGTTAAAGATCAAAAATTTATTTTTTAAATGATCCAATGTTTTAACCTTAAAATTAAATTTCTATTTTTAATGAATTTTTAAATAAATATTTTAACTATATTTTTCAACAATTTTTTTCGTACAAAATAAAAATAAAATTTAAGCTGCACGAGCACGTTTCACATTCATGGGAAAAAATTAGCTTTTTTCAAAGTGTTGTCATCCATTGATTAAAGCTCCAATTAAAAATAAATTAAATCTTTTTGGGAATGAAATCTGCAAATATATAATTTTCGGCACGTGTCTGTAAGAAATTAAACAAATATGAAATATTATTTTTTCTAAAAAATAAATTCAAGAAAAATTATTTTATGATCTTTTACACTCTCTATATTATTAATGCAATAAATCAGTTTTATTTTAAGGCAAGTTTTGTTTAATATGAACAGGATATCTATTCAAATCAAGGCCACACAGCTAATTTGTAAACCTTTAGTAAGACACAGATCTGCTAAATGGAAAATGATTATATTTTATGTAACTTGATTCAATAAATGTTCTAATAAAAAACGAATTTTTGATTTTATATAAAGCTTCTACTGTGGAAATCACGATTAACAAAATTTTCTTGAAAACCTAATATTTTAAATAAAAGGAGTTAATTTCCAATGAACTAAATCAATCACTTAAATTGACTGATTAAAGAAATTTGAATATCATTATTCAATTAAAAAAAAGGACAATTTTAGATTTTACATCGATCGCTTCAAAGAAAATACGACAATCAGCGCGCAGGTTTCTCAAGATTAATTGGCCTAAGATTATGAAAATGTTAACTTTTTCTAAATTTTTAACATTCAAAACTTCATATATAAGTGTTAGTTGATCGTGGACAATAGAAACATTCATTCATTTATTTAAAATTTGGTGTGCCCAGAATATTTCTCAGAATATGATACCTTACTGCATTAAATTTAGACTTCATAATTTTTGAAATATATTTATAGGCCGGAACAAAATATTATTATTGATTTCATTTCAATCCTTTTGAAAGCAAAACTAGAAACTGAATTTTATTCTGAATCTGAGAAGTTTTTGTTGAATTATTCTTTGAGATATTACATAAATTATGAAAAATATTTTGTAGTTCACATAAGACTTAAATACCGAGCGATTCTGTTTACAATACTCATATTCAATAATAATAATAATAAATAAATAACAATAAAGATGATAAATAAAATAAAACGCTTGGTTTTATTAAAAAATATCTTTATATTAATTGCAATTTCATCATTTCCACTTTAAATTAAAGTTGAAGTTTTACCGGAAATGACAACAAATTAGCAAAATATAGGTAGTAAATTGAACGAAACGATCTAAACAACATTATAAGTTTGGTATGACTATCAAAATTGGAAGATTAAAAATGTTTTGTTTGAGAATCTATTAAGAGACCAGTTACTTAAAATATTTAATTGAAAATTGTAGCGAGCGGTAATACTGGCGAACCGGCTGGTCGCCAAACGCGGCTAGTATTTTAAATAAAAAGAATTGTACTCCAATAACTAATTAACTATATCTGACGGATTTATGAAAATTTGATTATCACTATTCCATAAAAACTGGTGATTTCAGACCACTTCGTTGACCGTCTCAAAGAAGCTAATCATCTTCAAGGGTTTCTCAAGAGAAATTGGCCTAGATTTTGAAAATGTTGATTGTTATAAAATTTTAATATTCAAACTTCATAAATCGGTCAGATTTGATTTCAAAGGATAGAAACGTTTCCTTATTTATTTAAAAGTTGGAGTGTCAAGAATATTTTGCAGAATATCATTCCTTAGGGTAGAAAGACTGTCTAATATTTAACCTTCATAATTTTTGAAGCATATTTATAGACCGTAAAAAATAAAATATTATTATTGACATTTAAATCCTTTTAAAAATAAAATTAAAAACTGAATTTTACGATGAATCTGTGAAATTTTTGTTGAATTATTCTTTGAGATATTATAAATTATGAAAATTATTCTGTAGCGCACATAAGACTTCAATGCCGAATGACTCTGCTTTCAGCTCTCATATTTTTGAAAGATACGATTGGTTTCTGTAAAAATTGTCTTTTTACTAAATGTAGTTTAATCACTTCCACTTTAATATAAAATTGAATTTACTGAAACCGATACAAAATTAGAGAGAGATATATAGTACAGAACGGCTTAAGGCCGTGTATAATTGAATAATATCAGTATCAAAATCTGCATAAAATTATTTTGCTGAAAAAAACCTATTTGAGATCAAATTCATAAAAGATTTAATAAAAATTTTATCAAGCATTAATGCTGGCAAACCGACTGCTCGCTAAAGACGACTAGTTTTACAATAAAATATAATTAAGTAATATGAGTGAAAATTGTGTATATTAACATTAACTGAAAAACTAAAAACATTATTTTGATTAATATATTATCACAAAATTTTTATTCCGATGCATTATATTACTAATAAAGATTCCTTAAATTGTGAATTCTTGCCCTACAGAAATAAATATTATAACAAAACCCTAGTTTAATGAGATACTTACCTCTGAAAAGACGCTATAAGCAACCAAAGTAACATATCACCAATCAAAATGGCTGACCAGACAAAACCAGATATATGGAACAAAAATATACCAATTAAGAAAGAAAAACTTTTTAAAAAACTATAAAAAAATTTTGAGGTTAAAAAGATGTATAAAGCAAAAATTTTTAGTCAAGAGATTTATCAAATTATTTGCTTAAAACTTTGGAGATAACGTAACAATATATTACCTAATTCTTGAACTAAAAAATAAATGTCTATCCACTCTTTACAAACTAAGGTTCGAGTGATAAATAAAATGAAAATTTCACTTTTTCTCTCATTGTGATGCATTAAAACAACTATAGAATATTTACAAATGTATATATTAATTATTATCTAGTTCAGGAACTGTAGAACATATTAAAAAATTATTATACTAAATTTGAATAAAAAATATGCATTGGAATATAATTTATTTTTTCGTAAAAAATTCCACTGTAGATTAGAATTAGTTAAAATAGAATTTAAAGACGCAAAAAAGCATTAAAATATATATAAATGCAATTACAAATATCAGTATAATGTTCCAAAAAAAATAGAATGTTCAAACGATTTTATTCTGTTCAAAGAATATTAAATTCAAAAAATCATGTTTTTTCAAAATCTCTACTTTATAACGTAATTCAAGAAGAAATTTTAATAAATAAATACATACTCGGTTCAAATAATTCTTCATTTGAGCAGGGAACGATTTAGAAATTTCTTTAAAAACAGCAGACCTTTTTCCAGAGATAAAAAGTTGTTCTGTCGGAGCGATATAAATCTCGCCATGTAGGCATCAAATTCTCTACTTCAATATTTTTTATAATATTTGTGATCATCCCAATCATCCGACATTGATACTTGAACAATCACTGACTTATCGAATAATTATGGGACTTCCACGAAAAGAATAAAAATCCCAAAGAATTCCATTAGAATGACAAAATAATTTTAGAATTAAAAATTGTGAAATAAAGACAAACGATTCTGAAAAGCTCGAGCAGATGTTGATTTTTATTTATTTATTTATTTTTGTTTCCTGTTCTGACAAAATTCGTGAACAGATAATTTTAATTAGAAAAAAATTATTCAATAAAAATTACAATACAATAAATATTATCTGTTCGTAGTTCACTTAAAAAATAAGACTAAAATATTTTATTAACAATAATAATAATTCCAAGTGTAATCATAATTTGATTAAATACTTTTGTGGATGTTTATTTGCTGATTATTTTTAATTTCCATTTCTCAAAAACTACTGCAGTGGATGTACTACTCAACAAGCGAAAAAAATCTTAAACAAATCAGGGTTACTAGGAAAACCATTCTGTTTGCTTGTTTGGGTTACCATATTGGCGACAAACTCAGGTAAAAACTAAACTAACATTCAATCGTAGTAATGTTGGTAAATATGATTAATGATTCAAAAATATATAAATGTATAAAATTATAAATATTTACACGTCGGTTAAAGTACTAATTCTATTCAGAAGTTTCTCTTTTGCTTAGATATAAATTTTTGTATCGATTTAGTTAATATTTTATGAACCAAAATATATATTTTTATATTATATTTTTTTCTACGTCTGCATGAATATATATATTCTTAAATTTACCTCATGAAAAATTAATAACGATCTGCACTTTTATATATGATGAATATTTAAATGAAAATGTCATTCCGAAAAATAACTGGCTAGAGTTATGCAATTTTAATATTACTGAAAATTACATTTTTAATGTTATTATTTCTTACAAGCAAGTTAAGGGAATTCCAATGGGAACAGCTTTCTCAATTCATTTTGCTAATATTTTCCTTCATTACTATGAGAAAAAAAATAATTAAATATAATTTAATAAACGGATGGAGGTATATTGATGACCTACTTTTGATAAACTTCGACAATACTAATACTGTTACTAATTGCTATCCAAAAGATTTAATTCTGACAGAAACAAATAAAAATCAACTTGAGGTTACCTTTCTGGATTTAAAAATCGAAATTGCTAATGATAAAACAATAGTTGGTATCTATGATAAAAGGGATGAATTCAACTTTAAAATTACAAAACTTACCATTAATTACCATTAAGAAACTTACCATTAATCAACTTTAAAATTACAAAAATTTCCATTAATAACATATTTAACATCATGTCTATTCAAATGGCAAAATCCGTACAGTGATCGGGACTGGGAGATTTTGTGGGGGGTATTCTCATATAGAAATTTGAAGGAAAAAAAAATGATTTTATAATTTTCTTTCGAAATTGGTTGGAAAAAAGGGCTCATATTACTGTTAACTCTATAAATAGGAATTATGGACTTTCATTTGAATTAAAAGTTAAAGAAATCAGGCCCTAGGTTAGTCGAAGGCGCTGGTTCTTTAGTTTTCCTAATTGAAATAATTAGGTGTAGGATAATGAAACTTGAAATGCACAACTGCAATCGTATGTAATTGTTATTGGTTGTAAACCAGCTAAATCTTAATTTCTTTAGGTCGCTACTTTGCAGCGTATTCTTGATTTCACTACAAAAAAGTATCCGTCTTTTTCAAAATGCAGTTTGTAGGAACTTGTTTTTAATTGTGAGAAGACTGTGGTGCAAGCATGTTATTTGTTGAAATGAATTAAGCTTTTCAAAAGCATTTAATTTCTTTGGTAAAAACGTTTTCTGAGTATTTCTATGAGTACAATTACAGTTAATAAAAAATAGTTTCCTATATTAGTTATGCTAGCGGAGGAATTTCGAAATTTTGTATATAATTAATACTGAAGTGGTATTATTCGTTGTAACGACCCATCTCCGCCGCTGGTACAACCTGAGCTGGTACATGTCATCTGCATTAATAAAACATTTATAGATATTGAAAAAATCTTTATATTGTAATATCTTTGTATTGTAATCTTTATTATTTAATTATATTGTAACCAATATCAAATTGCTTTTAAAAATTTATCAGATTTTCTTTCAATCCATTATGAAAAAATCCAAATTGAGCAAATGCAAATTCAAACATAGATTAAGTTTATGTTTAATGTTATAATCTATGTTTAAAGTTGTAACATAGATTGAGCACATCGTTACTCATACTATACTACGACTAGTACAAGTTGGAGCTTCCATTATTCACATGCATTACAACTTAAATACATCTATCATGCACATAACAATATAATTTAAATACATCCATATGTACATTACAATTAAAATATACTTATAATCCATATAAAAAACAAGTTAAATAGATCTGTCAAGCAAATAATACAATTTAAACACATCTATCATGCTCATTACAATATAAATTCAATACATTCATCATTCAAGTCCTACAATAGATAGGTATTTGTATAAATATTGCACTTGTTTCTTTAAGACAACCCGTGTTCAATTGGAGTTTAAACGAAAGGAAATATTTAATAAGTCATTGCACATCAAAATGCCAGGAATATCAAGTAGCATTTCAGTTGCAAAAACATTTTGAACACAAAATCAAATTTTTAAAAACAAACTTCCAAAAGCCCTTTTGTAGAATCGCATAGTATATGTCTCCTCCGATTCTAGAAACGTAGTTCCTACAAAGGAAAGCTAGGCATTCCTCAAAAGATTACATTAGATCGTATATGTGAATTCTAGATGTCTTAAGTAACTCGTGTTTCATTTGTACTATGTGCCCTCTTTCTTTTCGTTCCCATTGTATTATAATTTACATGAAAAACTGAGTGAATGGCTCATTTGGCCAAATGATAATCCGAAACCATTTCAGCCACGGCGATTTCTTAGTATCCATCTCAAAAAATGGGAAACTTTGGCGAATACGGTATACTTTTCAGGCAGACTACAATCTCCGGTTATTCCAAAACTGACAATTCCTTCAATGATGTGACGATCTGTTTCTCTCTCGTAGAAAACTAGAGGAGACCCGCTGTCACCTCTGCAGGTACTAGTGATACCTTTCGGGTAGCCTGCACAAAACTTTCCTGCATTCAGACGAAGAGGCAAATCTCGCTTCTGATAAGCTTTTAGGCATGTATCATCCGACTGCACTGGTATGTGGGCCATCATTAACTCATCTGATAATACTTTATTCTCATTTATGCCCCATCCTGTTACCTGTAGAGGAAAAGATGATTTATAATAAATTATTCAAGAAATAAGAAAAATCATATAAATCTTTTCAGTAGTTTTATTTTTTTGTATATTAACGTCATCCAACCCACTCTGTGAGAAAAATTCTTGATTTTTCAGAAATGCGAATTTAATAGCAATATATTTTGTAAAGAGTGTATTGTATAATTCAAACGTTATGCTCAAAATGAATTAAAAATTAAAGATATTTAACTGAAAAGGCAACATAGATATTTGAAAATTTAGTATCAATCGTTTGACCATATTACAAAAAATACATAAATAAAGTCTAACATAAAATGTGTTCTTGAAAAATATTAAACCAGGGGGATCTCCCCAAAACTTTCTTGTATATTCTCTAATAAACTTGTTATGTCATAGAAAGCCTTTCGTGACATTAACGTAAAATACTTACGAGATATTAACTTTTTTGTGAATTTACCTTTAACTAAATCTATCGTGTCATCCTTGGCGATTAATTCCTGGAATACAGTTAATAGTATCCAAAAATCAAATTTAAGTTTTAGACATGTTTCCTCAACAGATTGAAACAAAAATTCCACATAAAATTGCATTTGTAATCAGAAAATGCCATATCAGATTTGATACATTTAAGTCTGCATTTTTGAATTATGACCTTTACTTTTTTCTGAAAATAGCAAGACAAATTGTCAGCCAATGGCTGGATTTGGCTCAAAATTTGATAGATAGTTACCTATAGATATTAAATTTGTGTGCAGAATTTTATATATCTGCAGGTGGGTATCAAAACAATGGAAACATCTTAGATTTATTAGTATGGTGTAGTACCGCCTTTGACATGTAATACAGCTTGAGATCACCTAGGAATCGATTCATACAAGTGCTGAATAGTGTTTAGAGGAATATTGTATCATTCTTCCTGAAGATATTGTGAAAGTTCTGGGAGAGATGCCGGTGGGGAATATCGATTCCGTATTGAACGCTCTAAAATAGACCATAATGGTTCAATTATATTCAGATCGGGTGACTGTGCGGGCCAAGGAAGATATTTAACTTCATCCTCGTGCTCATCAAACCATGATTGGACAAGTATAGCTACATGGATAAGTGCATTATCATCCTGGAAAAATTCATCTCTTGCTGGAAACAAAGTTTGCATCATAGGATGAACCTGGCAAAGATTTCTCTATACGCTTTCCCAGTGATCTTTCCTTTCAGGGTTACGATTGGTCCAGTAGAAAATTACGACATGGCTACCCATATCCATGCTTGATAGCTGGAAGGAGACAATCATCATCATAGGCTTGTGCAGGTGTCCTCCAAACGTGCACCCCTCCTGTTGTAGAGAAAAGTGTGAAACACGATTCGCCATATGATATTACCTTCTTCCACTTATCAATCGACCAGGTTTTGTAAATGTGACACCACTGTAGACGACATTTGCCATTAACATCTAAGATAAGTGGCTTGGGAATTGATGCTCTGCCATAAATGTTCTGTGTATAAAGGTGCCTTCTAACTGTAATCACTGACACTGGAGAATCCAGATGGGTATTGAGCTCTGCGGTCACTTTTTCTGCAGTTATTCGCTTTTTAAATGCTACAATCCGCTTCAAAACCCGTCGGTTTCTTTCACCGAGTTTCTTTTTCCGCCCATTATTTTGCTTTGCACAGTTTGTCTTGCCGCGCTGTGTGTATGCTGTCATGACTTTAGACACAATACCTTCAGAAACGCCTAAAAGTTGGGATATTTCAGTCACACTCGCTCCATCTAGACTGGCACCTACAATCTGACCTCTGAAAATCTGAGGTCCGACATTTTACACTTTTGAAAAAAAATCCAAGAATTAGAGAACTTCAATAAAGCTAACACATACTACCAGAATATATACATTGCTATTTACAAAAAACCCTGTGGATATTATTATATCTTAATGCGTACGAATTACATTAAAAAATGTCACTTTTATTCACAAATGTTTCCATTATTTTCATAACCACCTGTAGCTGTCTTCATTTTTTAGTTATCGTGTTGACTCATATTCCAGCAGCTGGAAAACAGATTTCCTCTGAATAGAATTTTACTCAAAATTTGAAAGAAATAAGAGAATATTAGAGAGAATATGTAATAAATTTCAACAGTCTAGCTCAAAGCGTTTTTATTCATCTTTGCCACAGAGAGAGGGACATTTTCCAAAAATATGTTTTTCAAACTCGGTGAGATCTAAAGCGTGGAGATTCACCAAAATGTCGAGTTCGAATTTTTTGTTGAATACAATACTTTCCCTATACTACGTATACGAGAAAGTAAAAAGGGGGCATACGACACTTAACAGATATATAAAATGTGCTAAGAAAATTTTTCAGAGAAAGAAAGATACTCTTATCGTAACATCCGGTAGTTTAAATTTTAGACTGTATGGTATGCTGGGATGAAAATCGATAAACATATTTCTAAACGTGAAAAGGAAATACTCTATTTCCGTACAATTCTTTTCTATAATTACAATCATTTTTCAAAATATATTTAATTATATTTGACAGCAAAATTTTCAATTTTGCCCAGAAATGAACTAATGGTATATTAACAAATGCAAGGCATTATCTTTTTTGTTCAATAATAAAAGAAAATGTGTTCCGCATAGTTTCCTTCTTTTAATTGTATATCTACTAATATTATTATTTATTTATTTAATTACCATCTTATCTATTAGTAGTAATTCATTTAATTAATGATCATTTCCCATATTTACACTTTCTAAGTATGAAAAAATAAATTATTTATTAAAATTGTTTATCCTTATAATAACCAAGACATTTTATAAACAAAGTACACGATTTGGGATTCGTTCAATTTAAAATCCGATAACTCGTACTAAATTCATTATATTCAATAAAGAAATAAGAGCATATTGAAATATTTAATTATTCCCACATCCTTTATTATTTTAAAGTATCTCCTTTTACGACATGTGTACACACACATATTAAATACAAACTAATCAAATATTCGCAACTATATAATAAACAGACTCTCACTGAAATGCTTTCATTTACTCACGTATCCTTTTCTTCCAGGAACAACATTTCTCGCAGTCGAGTTCCATGTTGGCAAGCACACTGGCTGGATCCTTTTCGAGTAACGCACATCCGGCTGGAACTTTATTAGGGCGATGTCGTTGTCGAAGGTATCACCGTTAAAGTTCGGATGGGGAATTAATCGGTAACTCTGTAAAAAAGGAAATTTTGATTGCTATAAATTTTAAGAATTTCAATTTCAAATATTGCATTTTGAATAGTCGTATATTTAACTTTTTAACATTATTTTATTTTTATTTTTTATTTTTTTACTTTTCAAGTGTCTTTTGTTTATTTTAATAGTAGCCGCCTTTGGCGACCAGCTGGTTCGCCAATCTTAATGTTCGTTTAAATTTTAATAATTAAATATTTAACGCAATTTCTACTTTAATAGATTCTTCATCAAAATATTTTAAAACTTCAAATTTTGATAGTCATATAATTCACTCATAATATTATAAAAGCCTTCAGTCATAACGTAATATGTATCTCTCTAATTTTCTGTTAGCTCCCGTAGAATTTATGCTTTAAATTAAAGTGGAAAGAATTAATCTACAATTAATATAATAATATTTTTTACTGAAAGCATTTTTTTATAATATGATTACTGATAACAGAGTCACTGAGCATTTAAACTTTATGGGCACTAAAGAATATCTTTCTTAATTTATGTAATATCTCTAGAATTTCTCAACAAAATTTTCTCAGATTCATCATGAACAGATCGATTAATTAATAATGTTTAATTTTGAATGCATCAAACACTAAGAAAATAAAATGAATCGTTTAAAATAATCGGTCGAAAACAGGTTTAAAAAACTACTTATAAAACGATGTACTTAAAACAATAAGCATACACAAAATATATATAAGTAACTTAAATGCAATTTAATTACAAAAGCATGCAACTAACCTAAAAATAATTTAAATCAAGAATCATCCGTTGATAATATTGTCAAAAATCAGAACACAATGCGCATGCGTGAATTTTCAACGCCAGTTACGGGAACGCAAATGCGTGAATTTTTCTACGCCAGTTGAGGTAACGCTATGCAGATTAGACATTTTTAATTTCCTTTATTCTGTGTTATTTTAATTCAAAAGTACTTCAGAATGAATATGAAAGATCGATTAATTAACAATGTTTAATTTTAAATGCATAAAACATTAAGAAAATAAACAGAATCGTTTGAAATAATTGGCCGAAAAATGTTAACCCTAGCCTCATTACTGTTGGGAAAAAAAAACTTAAGCCTTACTCATTTGGCGGTGGGGAAATGGAAGATAGTTTTGGCGAGAAAGTTAGTTTTTAATTAATAATTAAAATTTTAATTAAAAATTCAAAAAAAGGGACCCCAGGTGCACATTCCCGACTTCTAAGGTATACATGTACTAAATTTGGTAGCTGTAGGTCAAATGACCTGGCCTGTAGAGCGTCAACACACACACACATTGAGCTTTATTTATAAGTATAGATTGTTTGACATGACAGGTAATTTGTTCTTGTACACTTTCTTTGCCTTTCGGAAATGTTCAGAATTTTTAGTTTTTTTTTTAATTTTCATATTTTTTTATCATTTAGTACAGATATAGTATTTTATTCATATTTGTTTTGTCCTCCATCTTGGGGAATGTCAGATCTGATGGGAAGCTTCCAATATGGTGATTAGTTCTTGCCATCCGGGTGGCTCCAGAAATGATGTGGGGTTGGTTACCACCCTACCGATGACGGGAAGTACCTCCCACGGTAGGGATTGTACTGTGGTCGGCGATGGATCTTAGGACTCAGCCTCAGTTCTTGCCAATGATGCTTAAGGGGCGGTCCGGTCATTCAGATTCATCTATGTGTATTAGGACGTGTCGGAGTAGTCATTATATTGTTTTGTAATTTTAAGTTTGCATTCGAATTCCCTACAGTCCCTATCAGTGACATACAATTTACGGGTAGGTTCTGTCAATGTGTGTAGATGAATAAATAAATAAAATCTATATTTGTTGTAACATTGACTGTCTAATAAGTTTGATATCTATATTTGTCTAATATATTCAATATGTTATTAGTTTTTATTATAATATCTATATTATGAAAGTAAATTATATAAAGTAGAGTAATTTTTTTTCGAAAGCTATATGTAAACAATGCACCCAACGCCTTTGGTGAATAAGTTGATTGGTGTGGTGGCGGCTAATAAATAAATCAATTATCCTCTAGCATCTGACACGTACTGATGGGTATTTAATAAAATATGCGACCATCTATCGTAGTATGTTACTCTTATTTCAGAATATCAAGCAGTTTTATATAGCAGCGACAATATGCTGTTGCATCAGAGATTGTGACAAGAGTACCTTTTCGAAATACTCACTTGTCCAACTTTCACTTCCCGGTCATCATACCGATCACTCCTGTTGTATTTTCCAAAGTATAGCGTGAAATTGTCAGCCAGTGGAAGACAGTGTGCTGCAGTGAGAACAGTCCTTCTGTCCAGAAGTGCTCCTCCACAAACTATGATGGGGACTCCGTTCCTGGAAACAGCGAGGGCCACTGTCCATGGCCACTCTCCGGCTAGTGTCTGAGTTCCGTGAGTGACGCGATCGGTTGTAGAAATTAAAGAACGTCCACAATCTGAAAGAAGAGCATAGCATTTATTCAAAGTCCTCTATAAATGGAGAAATAAATAATTTTAGCAATTACCCATTCAACAGATTATGCCCATTTGGAGATACAGAATGATCAATTACAATAATGACAAGATGAAGTAATTTACTTACACGTGAGGCTACTAGATCTGACTACGTTTAGCTTAGGACTCCCATATTCAATTGGTAACTGACAACAGTTTACATTTGTTGCGAAAAACATGCTTATATTATTAATTATCTAGTGTATGATGATCGCGTATGAGTCAATTATAATGAATATCTGAAGTACCGTATCATAGATACAGCATTTAGTCACATCTTTAAATGTGAGCTTCTTGAAATCTTACCTAATCCTTTGTAATTTAGAGCAGACAATTTCATGTATTGAATTAACGATAGTCGACACCGTATGAGGAAGGACTTCGGATGCTGGGATTTCGTCTAATTTCTCTATTCTTTTAAAAATTATTGCCTGTATCGATTATTTTCGTAAACTATTTTTTGCAATTTTGTAGTTAATGTGTTGTTGCTGTAATCTATATCCTTGCAGATTAATAAATAAGTCCTTAAACAAATTAATATAAAGTCCTTAAAGAAAATTTTTATATTTTCCAGTTTAGGGCGAATATTCATTGTTTTGATCCATATTTCTGAATACAATAAATATAAAAGTTCAGTGATGAAATGAATTAAAATAATAAATATAAATTAATATTTTCATGAATAAATTCCAGCTGCGATTCAATTTAATAAACAAAAAGAGATTTTTCGGAAAATCCACTTTCTTTTCCATACAGTCCATGCCCACTTTCCCAGATTTAAAAACAACAACAAAAAACAGATGGTAACGCCAGAAGAATAACATGACAATATAGAGTTGGAAATATTTTTCTGTGTTCTCATGGCTCTAGAAATTTCATGCTTATTTTACGTCAGGGTAGACACGCACAATAAACCGATAGCATTGATTCGTTCCGCTTGGAATGCTTTCACCAGCATTTAAGGAAGATCACATGATCGGATTACTTCGATTGCCTGTTTCATCTCATTGGTAACATTTACCTTACTTTCCGGAGGAAGTGTTACCAAAAGTTATGGACGACGAACTGCTTTCTAAATTGGTAGTACTGAAAACGGAACAAAATCCATCTCATCATAAACTACTTGTGAATTTCTACTAGAACTTGTATAATCAAGAAATAATCTACAAAAATTTAGTAATTTTAAAACCGATTTATTTCACCAAGGGATGCAAAATTTACGTACAAAGAATAAGTGCTAATAAATATATCACGACAAGAGAGCAGAAGAGACCGAAATTTTCCCCTTCAATCATTTTACTATGAGATTTTTATAAGGATTTCTCTAATACATGGAGATTTAAATAAAGGAATTTTAGGTATCTCTAAAAGAATGTTGTAAGCATTTGTAGTTTTTATCCCTTCACTTGAAGAGAGAGAAAATGTTGAGATTAGCAGTTTCCTAAAGCGCATGCAAAATTAATTAAATAAAAAGTTAGAATATTATTAAAAAATAAGAGATTATTTTAGAATAAAGTTAAGGCTTAAATAAGATAAAAATTGGGATTTAAATTATATATATATATATATATATATATATATATATATATAAAATAGAAATCAATATATATATATATATATATATATATATATATATATATATGGTGGCCAAAATTGTGGACTCTTTTGAAAATCGTTATATTTTCTAACTTGTTATGCTTATAGAAAATGTTAAAATTTCACAAAATAGAAACTCTTATATATCATTTTAAAGACGATTTAATGCTGATTTCAATAAAAAAAAAAAAAACAAAATTCAAATATTTGCAATACAAAATAAAAATTTATTCTTACTTAATCTGAATAACAAACACAGTGATGAAGTGGATTGTAATTTCTAACATTCCTGACCAATCAATGTTCTTGTTCTGGGAACCAGTCAAACGTTAATTACTGCCAGCAGAAGATGACATCATGTTTAAAGTTGGAATAAATCATTATTGTGCTTTTTTCTGTAGAAGGAAGACTGTTTTTTTTAATGTAATCAAATTGCAAGTTAGAAATGTTATTAAACTTTGTAATATATACTTGGAATTCTTGGAAATAACTCTAATATTTAGTCAAAAAGCAATGACAGCAAGTAAAAGAATAGATTGGGCACCCAGAAACAGAACTAAGATTATTGTGTTATAAAAATATGGTTTTCCTATGCTGAAATTGCGAAACAGGTGGGTGTTCCAGTAACTACATCTGGAGTCCGAAAATTTTGCTTACCATAACAGGAGACAAATTCAATAAAAAACGAAGCAGGAAAGGGCTGAAAAAGGTGCGCCACATCTGTTGATGATAGAAGAATAAAAAGACTATGCCTCCAAGATAGAAGAATGTCATCAGCGGCCATCAGAAGTCAATTGAATGATGCTAGCATTCATGTCAGTTCAAGAACAATCAGGAGAAGATTATCAGATGTTGGACTAAGAGGTAAAATGTAAAGAAAAATTCCTTATCTCAAGTTACAGAAGTGTGTAAAAATATTACGGTGGGCAAAGAAACGCATTAATTGGACAGACAATGAGTGGGCACAAGTTATACGAAGTGATGAAAGAAAAAATATTGTTATTCGGTAGTGAATGGTGAAAATATGTAAGACATAGAATAGGCGAAGAGCTACATCCTGACTGCATTCAGGCAACTATGAAGAACTCAGTTAGTGTAATGATTTGGTCATACATGTCAGCAAATATTATTGGTCTCTTTCATGTAATCGAGAGGACATCATAAAATGCAAGAAAATACGTTGATACTATTCTAAAGCCAAAACTTACACCTTCCATCAGTGATCTCTGTTGCAACAACTCTCATTTATTTTTCAGCAGGATTCATCTCCTTGACACACAGAAAAAATATCGAAAATGTGGTTTAGTACAAAGAGCATTGGATTGTTATCATGGTCAAGAAACAATCCTGACCTCAAAATTATTGAGAACTTATGGCACCGTTTGAAAGCTCTTATACATATGAAGCTTTCATCAAATGAAAGAGGATTAATTGGTGTTATAATTGTATCCTGACCAAGCAATAACGATGGAAAAGCTTAAAACTCTCGTCAGCTCAATGAAACATCAGTCTGAAGCTGTAATAAAAAATAAAGGCTACCCTACTAAGTACTTATAACTCACTGCAGTCATCAACATCTAATGTATCTCGATAATTATTGCCTCTCAACTTTTTTGTATTGCAAATATTTAAATTTTGCCTTTTGTATTGAAGCTAGCATTAAATTCCCTTTAAAATGATATGTAAGTGTTTGCATTTTGTGAGACGTTACATTTTCTATAAGCATACAAAGTTAGAAAACATAACATTTTTCAAATCTATATATATATATATATATATATATATATCTCTCTATAACGATATATAAAATTATAAAGTATATTTTTTCCTCTTCCTTTGTGCATTTATGTATTTATCCATTTTGTGGAAATAATTTTTACATAGATGGTTTTCATAGGAAATAAATACATGAATACTATAAGACAATATATGAACAGAAGTCCTTGTTAATCAAATAACTCGAATATTCACCCTTTAATATAACAAACAAAGTTTTAGGGCAGTTTCAATTCCCAATCACGTAAAGAGATTTTATACGCATAGGGAAATTATAAAAATGAAAAACAATACGATTTGAAAGCTGCAATTGTTTCAAATATTGTATGCAATTTTTTCCAATATTGCAATTATTTCAAATATTGGTTCAAAAATATTTTCTTATTTTAACCTAGAATTACAACAAACTGAAAAAGTGACAACTGTTGCGTTTAATCATATTTTTGACTTAGCACCAAATATGTTTCTAATTTTCTTTAATTCATATAAATTTTCATATTTTTTTTGTGACAAGCAAGAGAAATAATGATTATCTTTTATTATAATAAGAAAAAAAA
>JAPMOR010081283.1:25817-60694 GCA_026543865.1 Argiope aurantia | reverse complement strand
TGTGTGTGTGTGTGTGTGTGTGTGTGTGTGTGTGTGTGTGTGTGTGTTACGTATTTTAAAGAATGAGAATCTATTCTATATATATATTTCGCACTGTTTTATTCGCTTTGGAAGTTTAGAATAAGCAACTTTAAGAATGAGAAAAAGAGAAAAATGGCGGGAAATTTTTTAATGTGTTGTTGCTGGGATTAAAAGCAGTTCTTTATTCTTCTGCGGTTTTCACGCAAGAAGAACTTCCAGACGTGTTTTTAAGATTTTTTTTTCTTACTTTTAATTCTTTTTTATTTTTTTCATTTTTGCAGAAGCAAATAATAAACTCGCGCCTGGGGAATAATAAAAAAAGTTATGTGTTTGAACAGAAATGTTTTGTGAATAGTTTTATTCTATTTTAAGGTTTAAAGAGAATTTTCCAAAAAACAAAATGGCGAGTACAAATATTCTTTTAAGTTGAGAAATAAAATATATATGTGTTAGTTTGATATTATGCCAATTTTCATATTTATTTTTTCTTTTATTATCGTTTGGAATTTCATGGAAAGACGAAAAAGGAATATATATATATATATTGTTAGTTTACGGTAGCTTTCAGTGTATTTTTATTTTCGTCGAGTCAAATGTATTCAAGTAGAAAAATGAATTGCACATTACGCTTTGTTTAATCATGCGTTTCTATAGTTTTTGAGAGAAAAAATGCAGATGATGCAAAAATACAAATAAATGTAATTTTAAAAATAAGCACTATGCTCACAAAATTTGATAGTTTTATTTATCTAATGTAAAAAGTTTGAATGTATGCGTATAATTTTTTTTTTGTTTTATATTATTGAAATAACAAATTTGTGAGTGTCTTTGATAGAATTAAAATTGATTTTTGTCCTCTTTTTCAGGTTACAAATTTTTTTTAAACCCTTATATCATTGCAATTTGTTATTGAAAATTGCGTGTACATAATAATAACCATATATTAGCTGTTTCTACCTTTGGCATCTCAACCAAGAACTTATAAAGTAGCTTGAATTATCTTCTTTATATAATTAATTTAGGTATTTTATAAATTTTTTTTCACTATTATCCATAGATATAAAGGAATTACGATAATTCCATTATCATTATTTTTCTATAGCTATCATAATTTTCGAATAATGATAATTATTAAATTATTTTTTAACTCACTTATTTTTTAAATTTTAAATAAATTGCGATTTTATCAGTCTCAGATTTTTAATCTGATTCATTCTTAGTTTCATTTAACTCTCTCGAATTATGATTTAAATCTGAAAGTTTCCCCATTAATTCTCTTTACTTCGCTAAACTAGAATTTCAAATACTTTTATCAGTATTCTCGATTTTACATTCTAATTAACTGAGTTATCTTTTCTCGAAAATTCATGCATTGCAATATCCACTCAACACAATTCGATTTGGAACGCGTTGTAATTTCGCCTTTTCCATTTTTGATACTGAAAGCTACGAATAATGCGACTTGCAATTAGGAATCAGGATTTGCGCCTTAAAAGCTTAGAGAGCTGTAATTACTTTCAAACAATTTTTGCTGCATAAAGAATGTCAAGCAGTTCTTATTTATTAGTCACAATTTCTATCGGGTTGTTGGAATTTTTGTATGCCATGCATTATGTCAGAATTACTCATCTGTATTACCATTTTTGATATTCTAATTACTGCCAGTTATTGTTAATGAATGCAATTTCGCGTTTATTATTTTGATTAATAAGTTCCTACCTCGGTATAATTTTCTCCCTCCTTTTGTATCGTTTATTTTGTTTCTAGAAATGTTTTATTGTTCTAAAGGAGCTGTAACTTTACGCCATTCGCCGTATTTTTATTTTGAATGTTAATTGTTCGAGTTGAGTTTCGTTCTTAGTTATTGTTTGTGGCAGACGATTTCGTCAGAAGAGTTGATCTGTTTTATAGTGATGAGTTAATTTGCTGGTTTGTTTTACGCAAATTTAAATAACCTCTGCTTTAAATTTAGTGAATGGATATTGGATTTATTTCGTAGAATATTTTATTTGTTCGTTAGCTTAATAGAGTGTGTTACATTGTAGTGCAGGATTTATATATCTGATTTTAAGTTGTGTCATTATTTTGCTTAGAAATTTTAAAAAGTGCGCATTTTTGTATGATAAAAGTCATTTTTTGTTTCTTATTTTGACCGGATAATAGCAATTATTATCAGTATTCTACTTTTATTTACTCTTAACTGATTTGAATAGTATACATCGTTTTTGAAGAATTAATATAAACTTCTGTATTTTTTATAGATAAACCTTTACGTTTTTATTGAATTAAAAGTAAACTATGCAATAAAAGTCTATTGAATTAGAACGTGAAATATAAATTTCTTAAACACGAATACACCTAGATTTATATTTAAGAATGCAATACGATACAACATTAATGGTTGACGCTATAGAATATCCTAAAAATATATTGCAATAACCAACAACTATAATCATTTCTCTAAGTTAAGAATGTCAATTAACTTATTCACTTAAGTATTTAGTAAATCGGCTGTGTTAATTTTTTTTTGGAAAAAGAGCGGAACAATATTTGTCTCTTGTTTGAGTGGGTGTAAAATATGCTTACTGCCAAAAAATTTCGAATTTTAAGATAAAAGCAAAAATATACAGAAGTTACTTACAATAGAGGGATGTTTAAAACAGTTTTAATTGGTAATGTAATTGGATTTTGAAAGGAAATAAAGAGTAGAGCGAAAAAGAATTATTTGATTTATCCACAACATTTCAAATGAATGCATCTTTGTAAATTCATCAAAAAATTTGAAGCTACTTAGTTTTTATAAATTTTTTTCTATGAAAGTGATAATATGAATCCTTGCCCCCTCTCATTAGCGTGTTATATTTGGACTTGGATTTTATTTAATTATTTTATGTTGAAATACTTTGTAATTTAATGCTTCCGTATGGACTCGTTATATAAGCCATTCCTAGAATGCGAGTATCCTGAAAGTTTATATATATATTTTTCAGGAACTTACTTTATTGCGAACTGCTGAATTAACTGTCTTTTTTAATTTTTAAGATTCTGCACGATTTCTAAAAAAATATTTCTCCAAGAAATATTAAAGACCAACGTATTACTTATTAAATATATATATTAGAAAGATATATAATTTTCAATGCTCTATGTATCCATAAAATGTAGGTATTCCATCACAATAAATATCTCGAACAGGAAAATGAAATCCTCCCTTCAGTTAAAATCGACTTCGTAGGTACGCAAGAGCCATTAAATTTTGTTTACAATGTACTCCTGTACGACCACCTGTAAATAATCTTAACTTATCTGACTCGCCATGCCGTCACCTTTTGTCTTCTTGAGACATTATTTCCCAAACACAATCTTCACTTAAGCATTATCACTTCTCCAGCAATTCCCGAAGAAAACTGGCCACGAATTCTCAATAATAGTCACTTATCCACGGCATTTTGTGAATTGTTTTCCTCTTGAGTAAATAGAGGCTGACCTTTGTTTGCCGCTCCGTGGATAATCTCTCTTATCTCTCCCATTCAAAGGTGCAGCGCCATCCGATGATACAAATTATCTCAAGTGAGCCGTGATAACTCTTAGCTTGATAAGTGAGCGAGTGTCAATACGTCGGCATCATTTTCCGAGGAAAGATGCGCCTTATCAGGGGCATGAGTAGGTAGGATAACGTTAGCTGTGTTGTTTGCTGAGGCGCCACAGAAAAGATCAGTTTAGCTCCTGATTTGTGTATCTCGGTATGCACGGTGGTGGCCGAAAGTTGAGAACACTTTGGAATCTTCCATTGTTATTGTTTGGTTTTTCAGATATGAAAATTTATTTACATTATGCGCTTTTGTTTATGTGTCGTATTGTAAAAACAGTAACGCTGAACTTACATATAAGATGCTGATTTAAATTTGTTATTAAAATAAAAAATATTTGTAATGTTTTTCTTTAATGCAAATGGCAACATCTTAAAAAAATATGGCGCTTTTTTTTTTTTTTAACTAAGCAAATTGAATATACCTGTGGGAAAAGTATATCTTCCAACTGATTTATTTGATTCAAAATTTGATACAGTGCAGTAATATTTTACTTTCTTTATTCATCAAAAAATTCAATTACGTGATTTTGACGAATCTTTACGTTTTAGATTTCCCTGAATTCGAAAAACACATTTTTGGAAAATAACCGCCTGTTTGTTTATCTGTGACAATGATAACTCAAAAACGCTTTAAGCTAGACGATTGAAATTTGGTATAAGATCTTTACACAAAATTTGCAAATATCTGTCAATTTTTGAGTAAAATTTGTTCAGAGGAAGTCCGTTTTTCCGACTATTCAAATATAAGTTAACATGATAACTACAAAACGATGAGATCTAGATAAATAAGATTCGATACCCAAATTTAACATCTGTAATATAGACATCTGTCAAGTTTTGAGTTAAATCCAGTTATAAATATAGGAGTTGACTGTCTATCAGTCTATATGTTCAGAAACATGCAAACGCAATGATTTAAATATATCAAATTAGATATGAGATTTTGTGACTACAAATGCAGTTTTGTATCAAATCTTCGTTTCGGTCGATTTTGTCAAATTCGATTTTCGGCTACTCGGGAGATTTATCGCCAAGTCACTCGCCAAGGGTAACACGATAGATTCAGTAAAAATGCTAAATTCAGGCCAAACGTTAATATTTCATAAATATTGTTTGGCAGTGCCTTGCAAGGTATTCTGTGGTATGTCAAGTTTATTATAGAGTATGCGAGAATGTTTAAAGGAGACCACTCTTGCAGGTTTGCTGTTTTGTTATTTGGAAAGTGTGTTTTATCGAGTTTAGTTTAGTTATATTAACGTTCCGTTTTTTAAAGCAACACTAGGGCTATTTTGGAACGGACCTCGTAATTTTGAACCGCGGTCAGATGTCTTAATTATTTTCCCATGTACAACAATCTATATTTTTAATATTTTCAAATCGTCTTGTCGAATCTCGCCATACATTTAGGACACCCCAATTTCTATTATAGTTCTTTGCGATTCTGCTTTCATAAAAAATGTAAATTTTGGAAATTTAAAAATTCGTTAAGTATCAATGCCAGAAATTTTATTTAATTATTCAATGTTGATAACACTTTGTAATTCAATGCTTCTGTTTGGCTGACATCATTAGCTTGAATTCGTTGTATAAGCAATTCCTAAAATGTTAATATCCTAAAAAAATATTCATATTTGTAGATTTTTAGGAAGATACATTATATCGCCCCCACATACGGACATACTAATTGCTTATCATTGAATTAATGTGCTGCTTTTTGTACATTATTGATTCGAATAAATAATATTTAATTTCGTATGAAACTCTATTCTTCTTTAACTGTTTTCGATTTTAGCAAAATGAGCAATAATTCTAATTTATTCTTTTTATTCTAAATTTATAGCTTTTTACTAAATTATGTTTAAATTATTATGCGAACAATTTAAAATCGATTGTGCTTCCTAAAATAAGACAAATAACAAACGATTTGACGCATTTGCCCATGAAAACAAATGTATTTCGGCAATTAAAGACGGAGAAAATTCAAGTTTGTTGTATGTAGAAAAATGCAAACGATTTTTACACTCTATAAAATCAAACAATGTCTTTTAAAATAATTTTAGAACACATAATTTCGGTAAATATTACTTAATTCTGTACGTGTATAGTCAGTCTAGTTAATTAATGGCTTATCTCAGAAATAATATTTGATTTCAATATTAAAATTTTTTATTAATTAAAACCAGAATAAATGTTTAAAATCATTTAATTAAAATTAAATGAATATTCTTTATCATAAAAACGATATAGAATTGTATTATAAGAACACTACAATATTCTTGAAATTAAATCAAAATTAATTTATTCGGAGATAAGTATTTTTTTTTAAGAAATATTCTGCGGAAAGAAATATTTATTATTGAATGGCAGTATTGTAAAAAATGGCATCGTATGCGATGAATAAAATGTTTAATTAAATACCAGAATTATTATAATACCAGATAATTAATGATATTTCCTGTTGTACAATGATCGTCTGCTATTATTATGAACTACGTTTTTGATTTTCTTCCATAAATAAGTGTTTATAATATGCTAAAAGACAATCATTAATTTTGAAATTAATGATTGTCTTTTAGCATATTATAAACTACGTTAGTAGTAAAAAGAAAGAAAAAAATAATTTAGAACGCAAAAAAAAGGAATTCTGTCTTTTCAAAAATTTTCTTTAAAGGAAAAATCATTATTTCTCATGTCTAGACCGTTTATAAAATATAATACTTTGCAAATTAAGTATCAGATTTCTGAAATATTAGTGGCTCCATTTAGTACGAAGTAGCTATTAAGACATCAGAAGCAACCATTTATAAAACGACGCAAAGTGTCTTAATTTTCTAAATTTACCACTATAATAACTCTCAAATAATAAAACCTTTCCAATGCCTGCATTATCCGTTAATGTATTTTCGTGATTGCTGGAATTATTTTAAGCGAACCCAATTTATCTATCTGAAGTATTCTTAGCTTTTTGAATGACCGTTTACCCTTTCGAACGCGAAACCTTTTTTAAGTCTATTGATCCAGACTGGGCATTTAGCGACCGATTTTAGTTGAAGGACAACCGCTCTATACTTGACCAAGAAAAAGAGGAAAAACTTTTTCCTGCCAAAAAATAAAATGCCAAACGAAAATTTAAAGAGGAGGAAAAAATCGTTTGTAAAATTGATGCGAGTCGTTGTATTAAGCCGCTTAGCTTCGCAGAATCGAATTTTCATTAACATTTGCTATCGTCTGCTTTTCCCCCACTTCACTTCAGTTTTTTTTCGCGTAACAGCTGTCATATTAGTGAACGGGCTTTCTTTTTTTTAATATACACTGAGGGGGATTATACTTAGCCCCACCACTTCCCCCTCGTCCACATGGTGCTTAAAATTCATGGAACTTGTTCCTTAGATACTCTGGTACCTTTCTCTCTTTCTGGTACTCGAGATCGTTAATCAAATTTCGTGTAATATGTGTTCGAAAAAGATACTTCTTTTGCTATTTTGTTTTAATACGGGATTATTCAATTTTTTGACGGTGTAATTAATTTTTAGTATATCGTGAAGTTCATTAAAGTCGGTAGGAAAAGATAAGGTTAGTCGGTTCTGTACGTAACAGAGTAATTTCTGTCTTGGTCATGTTTGCTTAGGAGTAATTATGTGGGAGTTTTCTGCTTTTTCTTTAAAACAGTCATATTGAGAACGCTTAATGTCTTTTTTTAATTGTTATTTTTAGGATTTAGTTTCCTAGATTTCTAGCTCTTTTAACTAGGTGCTTTGGGAGGGAGATTTGGAAAATTGTTGGAGTCGGGTTAGTAATTTTGCGCTCATTAGTATTAGTATTATATACTTCCGAAAATTTTATGTTGTATACTGTTAATGTACATTTATATTTTGATTTTTTCGGATTGCTCCATTCAGTTAACCATGACTTTCTAACCATGACTTTATTATTTTTTCTTCATTATCTGACAAAACGTTTGCAGCTTTTTAATGATTTTACCAGTTTTCCCCCCCAAACTACTACTGGGAATCTCAATATTGTGCTTAGAGCATTGATGAAGGTTTATAGTTCAAAAGAGGACATTTAAAAAAAAAATGAATTTTTAGACGTGTGATTTTTCATGTGATTTCAGCATTACACAGTTAAAGATATGACAGTTAAACTCAGAAAAGCATGAGGAGGAGGAAAAAAAGAAAACCCCCGCAATTTCGCAATAAAAATTCTGCAATTTTATAATGCTAGTGATTAGAATATATATGTCATGTTTATATAATGCTGTCTAGTGATGCGACAACTTTGATATAGCTTCTCTGTCTTGGGGTGGGAGAATTCTACTCGCGAAACGCAGTTTTATCGAAGATCCACCGTATATACATGTGCACTTGGTGTTCGTAAAATCAGCTATCAAGAGTCAACCAATCTCTGTGTGGTATGTGGCAGCTCATGTGTCGTCTTCGTCATCTGACCACGGTTCCAAATGATATGGTCCATCGCAAAAAAAATCTTGGATCGCTACAAAATAGACGTAAATACAACTATATTAAATTACGCGGAATAGAAGCATTTTACGTGACGTCATAATGACAATCATTTACACTTGTCATGTAGTTGCATATTGTGACATCACGTTTCTTTCCTTTCTGATAAATGTGCAGTGGATTCAAAAATCAAATTGACGCAACGCTATTGACGTATACATGAGTAGATTTGAAGTATACATTTCGCCCTTGCTATGTAATCTAATCTTACAAACTTATCTGTCCCTGTGAAGGATAACAATGAATTATAACTCATGTTTTAAATATAACGGTCGTGGTCACGCTACGATCGTGGTGGAAAATTTTTGGATCATATGTTTTTATTTCAAATTTCTCAACATTTGTGAACAAAAACATCAAAGAAAATTATTTTGGGTTAAAGTATTTTCTCAAACGATTCATGAAACATTTATTTGTAATTAAATTTTCTTTCAATTGTCATTAAATGATGTTTCGTTTTCTTATTTATTCTCGAAATTCGAGGTCGAGGCGTACTTTTTCTTAAAGAAATGGAATCACCAGTGGAAGAATTTAAAGGGACGCATTACTTAAATTTTATTTCCTAAAACCAAATAATTTATTTACCTATTTTAATGTTTTTACCCTTCTATTCATTGTGTTCAAATTTTAAAATTATATCTCTAATATTTTAAAAGCCGATTTTTATTTAGGATGAGTGAAATAAATACATACACAAATGAACATTTCAAAGAGCATTATCCTATTTGAAATAGTGATTTCATTTTTCCCCGTCAGACAATAAATATTTAACGACTCTATATTTATACAAGACATATAATGAAATAGAGATAATTTTTCTTATTTTCCACTACACGTAACAATAAAAATATTATATTAACTTTGATATAAAATGCATATTTAAGTCCATGAGCAGATTTATGATATATATATTAAAGAATCTACAAATGTAGTTTGAAGCAAAAAAATACCCATAGTTAGAAAGTGACAAAGAATTTAAAAAAGTAAATAAGTTAAAAATAAAATGAACTAAAGAAGCAGATCAAAATTATGTCTTTCCTTTTGAGGCGATTTTATTTAAATATTTAATTTAATACTGTAAATAATAGTAATAAAGAACATATCCACAAATGTCTTTAAAAGTCGAAATTCAATCAGATGATAAAAAAGATCTTCAGATGGAATTAATAAACGAAATTATATATTATTTATATCATTATTATTATTTATATAAAAATTAGTTTTTGTATTCCAAAACCATTTCATTTTCACAAAAAAGAAGAAAAAAAAATTTGGTTATAATTAATTCTAACAGAACACATTTATACCTCTGAATAATCGTTTGCATTCTAATAGGAGGGTAAAAAACTTTTTTTTTTTTTTTTGAGTTGAATGTAAAATATGAAAATGAACTCGCTTAGTAACAAAAAGAACTAAATATTCTTAAAATCCATGAGCAGATTTGTGTGATATGTGTAAGAATCTGCAAATGCAGTTTAAAACAAAAATACTCATATTTGAAAAAATGATAAAGAAATTTAAAAGGTAAACGAATCAACTCAGCTATTGTTCTAACAGAATTAGTTTAGATTTCTGAAGAATCGTTTGCATTCTAGTAAGGAAAATATCTTTTTTTTTTTTCCTTCATTTTTTTAGAGTTGAATGTAAAATATGAAAATTAATTCGCTTATATGATAGAAAGAAATATTTTTACAGTACGAAACAAGTACTATTTCAATAATACTGGAAATAATAAGAAAAATATTAAGAACGCACTTAAGAAGACGTTATAATATTTGTTTTATTACTTTCAATGTGATCATAGTTAACCGTATATATTGTTAGTTTATCAAGATTTCTATATCTTTGTATTGCCACTCAATTAAAAAGAACACCAATAATAACTAAAATTCAATTCAAACTGAAGGTTTATTTTAGACACAGATACGATTCTAGGCTTTTTACATAAATCGTTTGGTTGGACAAATTTTTTCGCCGGGGAAAAAAAAAAAAAAAAAAAAAAAAAAAAAAACGCTAAAAGTTGGTAAAATTTTCCGCTTGGAAATTCCTGCTTCTTCAAGGGCAACCTTTGTCACTTGCATTCAACGACCGGCAAGACCTTGCTTTCCGCCGTGCAGACTATATACACTTTCTCACCTGTCGGGGTCAAATGACTTTTCCACTCACCTGCACGATCTTCGGCCTCCGCGGTTACAGCTATCTTTCATCGTAGTCATGGCAACCAAATCAACATCCTATTTCGCGTCGGCACTTCCAAGCGTTTAATTATGGCGAATATTATGTTAGTGTACTTTCACGTTGAAAATGAATTTTGATTAAGGGAAGAGTTATATATAGTTAAAAACAGTTTTTAATGAGAAACTTCAAGCAGTAATTTCTAACAGCCGCTATAATTAAAATAGTTCTGTAAAATCTCCTACATGGGCTGGTTTTTGATTAAATTTCGACCAAACGATGCGACTGCGATGCAATTCGTAGTTATTATTTTCGCTCGCTTAAATAGAAATAATAATGATAAAAGTTTTCCCCGAAGTAATCAGAAACATAGAAATAATTGATTTAAATTATATATATATATTTTTAATAAGTAATTTTTTCCCAAAGTGTGTGATTCTACTTATGTAATTTTTTTTTATTTCGTAAATCACTTTGTTTTTTGGTTTGCATAATTAATTTTTGATGTCAAAATATTTTTTCACCCATACACAGTGATAATTCAAGTTGACTGTATGTAGAAAGGTACGTGTGTTAAATGGTGCAATCTCTCTCTCTCTCTCTCTTTTTTTTTTTAAATTCAGTTATATATCGCCATTTCTCATATTGCTAACTTTGAGTTCCTATTGATTATAAATATTTCTATTGTACGAAAAATTCGTTAAAATGTTAGCATTTAAATTCAGCTATGTTAAATTCTTAAGTCTAATATGATGAAGTACATTGATGTTTTGTTGTTATTACTTATCTACTGTATACAAGAAAATTGGCATCAGTTATACATTTATCTTATAACTTTAAACGACCAATTTTTGTATATATATAAGATTTATTTCGTTTATCGTGGAAACGAACTCTTACAATTTGGATCAAAATTACGTTTAGATAAGGTTTGCTTTTTAAGTTTATCTGTATAGGTGTCTTTCCTGAAAAAACGCAATTGTATGCACACAAAAACATTTATTACTAAATACTGACATGCTGCTATACATGATCTGCATAAGCGTATCAGAAATGGAGTAGTGATTAAAGCTTCGGACTCTCATACATTTGTCTCATGGTCGATCCTGTGTTTGCTATTCAATTAGATTTCGCTTATCTTTTAACTTTAAACAATCAATTCTTGTATATTATATTGGGGTGCGGTGGTGAGGTCTGGACTTCGAGTCCGAAGAGGCACCTGACACGCTTAAACTGTCATATAAGCAGGTCTGGTGCACGTTAAATCCGTCGGTGCCAAACATCCTCCCGCTGGTGTGGTGTGGAAGTTTGGAGATGGGAGTGCCAGCTCAGATGTCTTCCTAGTCATCCAACCGCAGTTCAAAATTACGAGACCGTCTCAAAATAGCCCTAGTGTTGCTTTAAAAATGGAACAATACAGCTTAACTTTAAACTTGTATATTATATAATTAATTATATATATAATTATTATATAATTATATATTATATAATATCGGAAACGGCTCTAACGATTTGGATCAAATTGTACAGTTGTGGAAGTGTTGATGTAGTCCCTTATCAATCAGCATAATAAATAAACAGTTATTTGAGCGTCCGATAATTATTTATAGTGAAAACAACAGATGATTTTGTAAATAGAACTTAGAAATAAATTTTTCGATACATATCATAGAAATAACAAAAACAAAATTGTTACATAAATGAAGAACTCTTCCTGTTAGTTTTTAAAGCTTAGAGATATTATAATATACATGAAAACAACTTTTTTGAAACAACTTCTAGTTTCTTTGAAAATACCGGTATTCATCTTTTGGGTAATCCAGTGCATCTCTCCAAGTAACCCGATCGTACTTGAAAAGTAATACTCTAAAGTCTATGGGGCACGTACACTGTAGAAGCTTTTTTTTCTTCTCCCGCCTCCTTCCCATTTTCCTCAAAAGGGGCTTTGTTACTTCCCATCTGAACTCCCACTCCCCAAGGCAGCATTCCATTTACAGCTTTGCCCCTTAACCTTCGATCCGTATCCCCTAGAGAAAAAGGGGAAACCCCCTTTGTAAGTTTCTTTTTATATCTTGTTTGCAGTCTATTGATTTGGTTTTCAGGAGATTACTGCAAGCCTTTATCCTTCTAGTAATTTTTTTTTTCTTCTATGAAATCGAATGTTTTACGTTCGTATTTCAAAGTATTAAACTTTCTTTCTTTTAGATGCTACGCCAGTAGACTTTTCAGTTGTGTACCAAATACTGCACCAAGAAATCACTAGAATTTTACTACCTCTGCGAAATTATTTATTCTTTTTTCTTTCTCAGTTTAAGATAATTTAATTTTTTTTTTAAATCCTGTAATCCAGAGCGATTCACCATTAAGTGGCCCAGGGCGTCACGGTAATGAAGCTCGTGCATCAAGCGAGACTGCTTTTTGTTCAGCGGTCTTCCATCCCTGTAATTAAATATTGAATACTAATTGTGTATAACCGTAATTAGTGTTATAATAAATAGTTTGTTAAATCTGTTAATACTGATGCTTAAAATGGAATTCAACAAATATTTGGAGATTTTACTTCTTTTTGCACAATGAGATTTGTATATATTTGGCTGTGCATGTGAATATGTATGATAATAGGTCATTCTTTTTTCTTTGCCAGGCCATTGGTTCTTGCCCCGGTTTTTATATCGCCCCATGTGTTGTTGATATATTTATTGCTAAATTTAGGGAAAAACAAAAAATATATCAAAAGCGCTAAAGGGACCATATCTTCTGGGCTAAAGGGCACTCAGGATTATTAGGAAATGACATTGTTAAATAAATTAGCCTGAAAAAGCTGCTCGTGATGGTACAGTAAGAATACGTAATATATAGATGCTGCAAATATAAATATTCGTAACTTCCGTTTCGGTATAAACCGTACTTCTTTCAACTCAAAATTTAATCAGCTCATCATAAAACAAGTGCCAAACGCTCGACTTAATATTATTATTAATATTAAATATATATTAAATATTTGGAGATCACGTATTCGCATGACAATATTACGCTTATGGAGATCATGTATTCTCATGACAAGTTCAAGTTAATATTACGCGTATGTGTATTCTCATGACCATTGCGTGTTAAAGATGATTCAAATTCCGTTATTATTGCGTGTTAAAGATGATTCCGTTATGATGTTGTTTGCCATATAGCAAAAATCCTTTCATTTCAGTTGTGTGGAGTCATTTGACCCTCATGCCAAAGTATGGCTAAAACAATGATAATGATAATAATCTATGATCCAAATAATGACAATTATGAAGTTTTTGCAAGGACAGAGGCATGATATCATCACTCTATAAGTTATGCTTTTAAATGCCTCCATTAACCACTGAAACAAAATTATAGTCCTTTTTTAATATACGTTGTTATGTAAGCTCCTTATTTTCCTTTCTGTAAAGCACATATCAAAAACTTCCGAATTGCTGAAAAATACTTATCCATTCATGATTTTATCACTACTCAACAAAAATTGATTCGTCATCTACCGGTTTGTCCCACCCTTCATTTGGGAAATTCAGGTATATTATTTTAATTTCACATGAAATTTTCCTAACTGAGCAGACATTTAATCATTTGAGAATTTAATAGCCCCGATTTTGAGTGAACAAAATACATTTCGCGTTCGTAAAAGATGAAACATTCACCTGCGAATGGAGGAGAAAATGCAATACGAGTTGCTTCTCTACTTAAATATGGGATTTTTCACCCTTTCCCATTCATTTGACAACTGCTTTTTTTCTCTTGATTCTCCTTTCGAGTCGCATCTCATACTCCTCTGTTTACTCGTACTTATTTACTGTGTACAGCCTTGTCGAAAACAAAGAAAATCTCGCGATTAAATTGCCTTTTCCCTAGAGGGATGAGTTTCCTGTAAAAAGCAATTTTATTCTGGGTCTTTCTCCATCCCCCCTGTCTCTTTTTAGTTCTTTTTGCAGCGCCAGATAACAATATCATTACTCATACCTTATTGACTCTGCAATTATTTTTCTTGAGATAGAAAGCACATGCAACTTCGAATAGAAAAAAAAAAGTATGTGTTTAACTTGAAAGAACATTTTTATTTACTTCCTTTTTTTTATGCCATATTTCTCCGTTTTTTTTTTTTTTTTTTTTTCTGTTCAATAAATTTAATGAAAGCTCCTCGTGTGTTAAAACATAAGACTTCGGGACTTATTTTCTTTCTTGATCTATGAATTTGTTTTAAAACTTGGTGCTTCTACCAGTTTTGCTATACATTTCGATAAAGCTAGGTTGAAACTAAATTAAAGATATATACAAAGGATTGAGTTGAAAAATATAAATATTTCTTTTAATGGTAGCATTTTAGTGGGTGTCATTTTGGGCTCATTAAATAAGAACTCATTATATGAGATTCACTTATATCTAGAAATGTTTTCGATAGTTTCTTCTCTATCTATTCTCAATGTTATTACGGTTTTTTTTTTTTTTTTTTTTTTTTTTGGCGCAAGAGCCAATCTTGGCCATACTGCGCCCAGTGTTATTACGGAAATCACGAAAGAAGTTAAACAGAATTGAAAATATTGAGAAAAATTCAATACGCTGGATATTGGAAAACGATGCTTTAGTCTACGAATATTCCAGAAATATTGATAACAGCACAAGCTGGCTGCAAATTATTGGATAACGCTCAGCGAATACGATTCCAAAGAGAGCGATTCAATCGCTTCAGTGTCTCGAGTTTATAAAAAATTTTCCGATAACAGGACATGACGTCACATGGAATTTTCCTGAAGAATCGACAGATCTCGGTTTCCAATTAAGATAAAGCCATGATTCGTGCATTTTTCAGAATCCTGTTTTCATGGGCAAATGGTCGCAGGTGGTCGAGTGGATCTTCGAATCATCCATTAATTGTCCATTAAAAATCTTTGTAAATCTTTTTTTAGCTGAAAGACTCGCATGGCAGGAAAGTTGTGTTAAAAAATTCATAACAGTTTAAATTAAATTTAGCATTAGAATATCTTAGCCTTAAAAACTGAAACAAATTCTAACTAAATCATCAATGAAGTACCATATTTGAATACCAAACATCCACTTGCGCAGCAATCTAGCATTGTTAAATTACTTTTGTAAATCTGATTTATAACACTGTTATTTATTTTTGTCACAGAATAGATGAAATATCATTAAAAAATAAAAGTGACTAGCTTTGCGCACGGCATATTAATAAAATTGATTTAATAATGTCAACCAGTTTGATGAATTGCATCGTATCTCACCTCATAATTCACTAATTGGTTATCTTCGCATTCTAAGTGACGAAATTAATTACATTTTACTATATTTATACAAAATACAGGGCAGTAATCATTAATGAAGTATGAGGGGATCGCGAGCTTTCATATAAAATAAAAGTTGACGAAATCGATACTGTTGAACTGGTTCTTTGGTTCTCTTAATTACATTAAATATGTAGATAGAACCAGTTATCCAGCTGATTAGCGTAGTTGCTTGTAGTTATTTCGTGTATCCATCACAAAAAAATATACCTTTTCTTCAAATAACCTCGATTTTTTTCTTCTCTTCTTTCATTCTAGTTAGTTCCGTATTTAATTCAATGTCCCTTCCGCGGCCTCTTTTAAATTGCCGAATAATTCAACCATTTTCTTTCATTTGGAAGATTTTTATAAGATATCGGGAATATTTTAAATTGCTTAAAATATGTTGCACCAGTTATCTAGCAGAATGAAACTTGATGTTTATACGCACCTATACTTAATTTATCACTGGCCCAGCAAAGATAAATGACGCCCATGGTATACGATTTTTTCTTCGCCCTTAATCGATATCAGCGGTTAATCAAAACACGTCAGTGTCCTGATTATATTAGTGTGTTTTTTTTTTCACCCCTTCCTCGCCTTTTATTTCAAAAATTGGAATAAAAATGCACCATTATTTTACTATCCTAACAGGGGCATCTATACCACTTCCTGCTTGCCAGATGCTATGCCACTATAGCTGTTATGAATGGCACGGAATGCCACCAATTTTAGATTTGCCCATTTCACATCACCGGTGAATGATAGAGCATCATGTTGAGTCATGATTAAGGCTGTAACTCATACGTCTGCTCCGTGTCTAATATCCACCCCCTTCTGTACGAGGAGTGTACTCGAGTTTCTTCAGCTTCTATCCGTCCCACCGCGACCCCCAATCGAATAAATTTAACCACAGGGGGGATAAGCAGCTCTACCTCCCACGCATAGCAATTGGAATTCCTTTGCTTTGGAAGGGGGTGGATGTCTTTGGGGATTTAGTGGTCTTGGAAAGATATTGGAATGGAGGGGCGTTAAGAAGAATGAATTCGAATCTTCCACCTCCCTTTTTGTTCTGAGAAAGAGGGGACGAAGAGTATCATTCTCTGTTCCCCTAGAAGAGAAGAAAGGTATGTAAGGGATCACATTGGATATTTGAATTTCATGTGGCGTTTTCGAGGGTGGTTTCTTTCCTTTGGGGGTGCAGGGTGGGTTTTATCAAGAAAATGAGATTATGTGTATGAAAGACGCCTTTTTTGCGTAAATAAATTTGATGTTTTAGAGGTATATGCCATTTTTAGTGGAGATATTAGATTTATAGAAAGGACTGCAACAATAGATGCGAAATTCGATGCATTTCTTTCTGTATCATATTTGTATTGGTTACGTCCGAGTTTTTCTAGCATGCTATGCTCTTATTTGATTCATAATATTCGATACTTGAAGTTATGCAATACGAATTTTTAAACATCCGGTTGCAGTTACAGATGGTGTCAAATAATATATCTTAGAATAGCAAATATTCCTTGTCATTGTTATTCTCTACCCTTTATTTTTACTGAAAAAAAGCCTCATGGTAAATTTAAGAAACAGTGGTCAAAATTTAACTCGTATTTTAGTAAGACAATTTTATATTATTACGAAATAGCATTTAAAAACTTCCAAGTTGCATATTTTTCCTGAAAATTCTGAAATTCGTCTGTCGGTTTTTTCATGAAAGGTCTAACAGGCTAGATAACGAATAAAGACACTTTATTCTTCACAAAAATACTAATACGCTATAGCAAAACACAGCCGAAGCTTACAAAAGAACAGTACTTGCAATAACAGTAAAGCACAAGCAGCATATATCTATTAAACAATTATAATAGCTCAAAGAATTCATTGAAAATTCGCTTGAGACTTCGTTGAGCTACTCAAGTCTCTCGACTCGGCTATTACTTCTATAACAACTTTTGGAGCTCCCGTGACAGGTAGCTGTATGTAGAATAACTCTGGAAATCGGAATATCGCCAAGATTCTTAAATACTCTATATCCTTTTTTATCACTAAATTCGTCGCCAAATCCTTAAGTCTCTGACACAGCATCCATTAGAGCTATCTGTAAAATTTCCTTACCATGATACTACCCTGGGATGGGGAAGCAATATTATTAATTTCTTACAATGTTGTCATTACCGAATTATCTTTCAAAGAATCGTCCAATAATTGTAATAAATAAACATTTTTTTTTTCTATTGGTCGTTTTATGTATTGTTTACCACATATCTTTGAACAGGACGGTGCTGTCTTGTATTTATTATTTAATTACTTTTTATGTAATTTACTTATATGATCTTCTATTCTTGCTTTTTAGGTACACCCACACGATTGCAGGTGTTGGCGTTGCTGCCCAGAAGTACAATCCAGAAATGAAAGCCCCAGACACGGACGAGGTGGTGGTGATGGGCCTGGACGAAAAGCTTCAAAAAATGAGCAGGGTAAGTGCAATCTTGTTCTTTGTATATAATAAAACGGCATTCACCAAATTCGAGACATTACCTATGCCATAACGATAAAGAAAGCGGGGTGGGGGCTATTTTTTTAAATTGCCATAAAGATGCAATACTTCCGTACGATAATTATCGTAAAGTGACTCGTGAATTACAATTCGACTACCCTTGATATCTGCCTACAAATCAGCACGATATAAAATGTATTTAGACTTGCCACCTTTGGACCAGTTTGTTCGCTCGGATTATTAACATTTTCGGTTGTTAATATTAATGTGGAAAGCTTTTTTTTAAAATTCCCTTTATTATTTGATATGATCGACAAACATGATTTCAATGAATAAGTCAATTTAATTATAACGTGTGCATATTAAAAAGTATTTACTGCAAAATAAAAGAGGAAGTGAAAATCCAACTTCGGCATCAATGTACAAAGAAAGCATATTTTTTAAATATTAATTTTAACATTGGCGAAAGCACGTCACTGAATGTTTTGATGGATACATTTAAATTTCATAACATTAAAAAGCTACAAATTGTGTATTTTATTTTAAAAAAATTATTAAAAAGTAAAGAAAAACATTGTAGAGAAATGAAATTAATAGCATTTAAATGGTAACTTTTTTTTTTTTTGTTTTAGTTTTAAGATAATGCAAGGATTGTTTATGTGATATGGTAATCTATTTCCATATAATATTATTCCATATGTATCATAGCAATAACCCATCTAGCAATGGTTAAGCCTATTTTCGCATTCGATTTAGTTTTATTAACGCTCTCCTCCCCCTCTTCCCCCCCCATCTCATTTTCTATGAGTGAATAGTTTTTGCCGAGTCCTACCCAAAGCCTTTCTATTAATACTTTGCAGCTTCGTAATTTAACGACGCATTGTATTAAATACAACTGTAAAATCGTGTATTGAAGCATTCTAAAACGTTCGTTTAGTGATTTGCTTTCATTTGGCTGTTTTGCCATTTGACAATGATTAATAATAGCGATTTCTGTGCCTCCTACGTTAACGTTTTTATATATAAAGATGGAATCCCCGCCCCCTCCGTCATTTAGTGTAAATGCTTATGAAATGTTCATTGTTTTTTTATGTACTATAAATGATTTAACTGTTTTGGTTTGTGTTATAGTTGCTGAGGTTGAGTATCTTGCCCGAACTGCCCCAGTCAGACTCGTACGTCGCCGAGGGAAGCGGCAGTGGCATCTGGAGGAACCAGGTGGGAGACGATGAAGATTATGACAAGGGATCAGGAAGCGGAGACTGGGGAGGTAAGAAGGATTTTATTACCATTTTTGTTCTGCATGCGCAATAATCATTATTTTACTTTTCTGAGTTTCAGCAACTATGTCATAAATAAATCAACATGACTTTAAAGTGTATGATCGTGTTTCGTATTTAGCTCTGCAAGTTAAATCTATCAAAAATAATCATTTTTATTGATTTTATGTTTCTTGTTTAAATTGTATATTTGAATATAATAATACATAAAATTAAAAAGGATTTCTAAATATATATATATATATATAAAGCTGCCATTCTGCCTTTTTTTTAAAAAAAAAATCTAATTTGTCACTGCTCGATTTTATTATTTTCTATGCTGAAATGCCAAGTCATTAACACGTTTTGGAATTTTACTAATGGCATTTGGAATCGCTGTCTTCCAGGTGTTAAGAATTTTTCGTTGGCCAGCATTTTTATTGTACTACTATCTTAATAAAACATCGTTATATTTCCATATAATAATAATATGAAATGAATACTAAAAAGAAATGCACGTATGCTTGTTCTTCGACAAAGGATGCATCTATCAATTTTTGTTCGCATCTGTTTACGTGTTTTAATTTTTTCCCCCTATTTAGAACCCAATTTGAGTTATAATACCATGATCTACGAATTTAGTTTAATAGCTCCTAATCAATCTGTTTTCAAAAAAAAAAAAAATTTTTTTTAAATCAGTATTAAAAATGTTAAAGACATATGAGATTAGTTAAAATACAAAGCAAATGGAAATGTTATACTTCTTAAGTACAAATTTAAACATCAATTATATCTAAATATTGAATTATTATTATTTTTTCTCGCTTTGTCTTTTGCATTTTTTTTCCTTCATCTAATATTTTTAGGCTTCCCATTACTATTAAAAAAACAATGTAGAGTTAATATGTGTATTGCTTAGATATTCAAACTATTGCTACCGATAGACGAAAAATTTCCGTTACTCGAAAACGATAAACAATCATTAGCGTTGTCACAATCGATGTGTGTAAAAGAAAAATTAACAAACAATATTGTATTAAATTAATTTGCTTTTAATTTGTTATTAATTAAAGCTTTTTTGTTGTTGTTGCAATATAAGTACTTACTACGACGTAATAATAATTTTCATTGAATATTTCAACCAATGCTGGCAAAATAAACCTCAAATATCATGGGTCAGGTGACTATCACAAAACTAATAAAGCGTAATGTTTACATGCTTATTTTTTTATATACATATATAATTGAGAGAAATTGCAATGGCATCATTGGAATTATGTATTGTTCAAATATAATGTTTTGTGAATTAATATGTTCCTCACAGCTTTCTGAGTTAGTGAAATTTTATTTGAATAACAATATTGGATACGCCTTCTAACAACTGAATATCCGCTGAAAGATATTACATATCTTTTTACATGTTTTTAAGAGATAAAGATGAATTCTCCCCCTCCCCCCGTCAGAGTCGAAACCCTGCGTTTTCCTTTGAATAAAAATTGGAAAGATGCAAATTTCTATTTCGCGATATATTCCACGACCTAAGACAGACAGCTTGTGTATATCCAATATTTTAATTAAAAAAAATAAATAAATAAATAAAAGAGTCCATTTTGTTTTAAAATAAGAAAATGACGGGAAGGAATGAAAGGGGTAAATGTATAGTAAAACTGGATGCGGCTATTTTTAGCGGAGCTACTCAATATGCAACAAATTTCCGGTCCGCTCCAAAATTGAACTACTGCACGATCTATTCTCAGAAACACACGTCAAGCATTTTCGGAACGGACGAAGCGAAATGAAAACTTTCTTTCGCGGAGGAAACAAAGGCGACGTATTAATCTCCACCTCCCTGACAGGCCGAATCGAGTTTTTGACCCCCTTCTCTCAGTCCGACCGACTGCATTCGAATGCGCCGGATTTCGGCGAATGGATCGGTTCACTATGTTGATGTCACTCTCAAACCTTGGCCATATTCGCTCGCCACTACCTTTCCAGAATTAACATATTATAGATTCTGTCGCGAAATTTTAGAGGGTTGACAGTTCCTGTTTCTGTTTTATTTTGAGATAAAACTCAAAATAAAACAGAAACGGTTCATCTCGAAAATTTATTCGATTAAATGAAAACTCAATTGTTTTCAATTATGAAATGTTTTTAATTTTCAAATGATTTTACTTATCATTATTCTCTTAAAATAATATCTTGTCGTATATTAAAAAAGACAGTGGAATTTGAAATAAACAAAAATGGATGAAAATAAGAAATTTGTTTATTGCTTTGTTTCCGAAATATATGTTTATATTCAACTAAAATAACATTATAAAGTGCCATTTTCAATAAAATGAATATTTAGTCTGTTAAAGGATTTTTCAAAATGATATTCTAATTAAATTTAAATATCTCTGAAATGTTTTAGGTGTCTTCATTTTTGAGGAAATTAAATAGACTTGATAACAAAGATTTTGATTAAACATTAGAAGAAAACGATGTGCATTTTTGTGTTTCGAGTTTTGTTAGGTACTTAAAAACTCAATTCAAAAATCAGCTCAAAAAAACAAAATTCCTATAAAAATTCAATGTTTGCGTATAAAAAAATATTTCTGAAGGATGAGTATTTAATTGGAATTTCAAATTCATACCCAGTTTTTTTCCAAATAAATTCATACAAGGAAAAAGGTAATAGAAAAAAATTAAAAGTTAAATCACCTGAAATATTTTATAATTTTTAAAAATTATATATCTTAATTTTTTAATATATTTCCTTTTAAAGTTTTTAAAGGTATTCGACGCATTTATATTTTAATGCATATGCATAAAAAATTTCATAACCCTAAGTGAAGAATTCGCAAGAGTGCCTAAAAGAACCCACCATCCTCTTAATTATTGCTACAAAAGGATTTACTTTCAGAGAATATACTAATTGTTTTATAACAACAGATCGACATACTACAGCTTACATTTACCTGAATCATTCATTTATCTGTGTACGGCAGTAAAGGAATATATTCTACTAGATTAAAAGTACAAAATTTATTCATGTATCACACATTTTCATTCTTCTGGTACAACAATCCTTATGCCATCGGCTGCTAACGACATTTCACATTTATTTGTATGCGACATATATACATATAACAATTTGTATTTATTCAAGTATACCACAGTCTATTTAGTCACGAAGAAGAGGGGGGTTTCCTCCCCCCTCTTCTTTTGTAAAATGAACCGCATTGTCCTAAGAATGTTTAACTCTATTGATATCCTCTATCTGACCAATCGGAAGAAAGTTAGGAGCTTAACACTAAACCTACCGGCATTTCACCGATACATTGGAATTGCCATTGGAAGCGGGTCAAATGACCCGCTCGTGGTAGCTTTAGTGTTAATGATATACTATCAATAGTGCTATAGTTCTATTATTTAAATGAAGATGGCGTAGCAAGACGATACTTTTACCACTGAAGTTCGAGGGGCATGAAATAATACTTTCAAGCATGCTCAGAAATAACCTCGCGTGCAATTGCATTCTAAATTTTATAAAGTAAAGATTAAATTCTTTGAAATTCTGAGATGTTTAGTTTTTTAATGTTCAATATTTATTGTAATGATTTTGTTGCATTTGATCCAGTAATAGATAAGTTTGAAAAAAATCACGGTACCCCTTGATACATTAGAAGGAAGATATTTCATAATGATCTCCGAATTGAACTTGTTTCGGAATTTAGCAGAAAAACGTCCATTAAGTTCTTTGAAAAAATATCCCAAATTCACAAAGAGTTGCTTCAAAGACCAGCTTACGATCCCTGCTATACCCAGCTCTAGAAAAAAAAAATCTTAAATTGCAATTGATAGCATTTATATTCATTCTTCGTCTATAAAATGACCGAGAATCAGTCGCACCGTTGCCAATTTGGAGGATTAAAAGTTACTCAAAATTACTAGTGTTTCGTCCCTAGATAGCTATGATGAAATTTTAATGGAAGTTCTTCAAAATAAATAATAATAAAATTTAATAAACCAATCCTCAATAGTAAGGCACGAGCAACGTAAATCCATTAAAGTTCTCAACCTTCAAGTAAATAAATAAAATGTTATTTCTTTATTAATAATTTTATTAAATTGAATAAATAAACAATAATACCACATTTCATGACGTTAAAGATTTATGCACTCGTCTGAACTAGTTCAATTAATTTTAATCTTTTCCTTAAGCTTACTGATTTGTAATAATTATTCCAAATTACGATGTAGAGGTTCTTGTGACCATGTTATCATACCGCGGAATTCCAAAACATCATTCAGTTGTCGTTGCCGAAAATCACTGTCTCATAGAACATCGTCGGCTCGTAGGAGGCGATCATCAGTGTCAAGCTATTGATTGACAAGAAACGTTTTAAGCATTAAAATTTGAGGATGTCATGTCCAGGATTATATGGTGGGTGCTCCAAAACCTGCCAACAGAATCCTTAGAATTTTGCACCGACGACGTTCTATGAAACCGAGATTTTCTGATATACAAATGTCTCAACAACATCAATGACAGTTATGTCGAAAAGTATTTAATTGATAATACTTCCATTTACGTTTCATATTGTCATACATTGCATTTTTTTTATTATTATTGTGCTCAAGATTATGTGCGCTGTTTATTATATTTTTAGGTTATTATACCACCTAGTATATTTTATTGAAATAGTATTATAGATTCCAGATTATTTAGAAATTATATTATTCTATATTCAAAAGCTGTGTTGAACCCAGCTATTTTATAAGTAATAGTTTTTAACATAATTATTTATGTGGTGGTATAAGATCTGGAAATTTCGAAATGTATCTTCTGACTAGAATCTTGTATCATCGACTAATAGTTACTTTTTGCATAGTCGATTCTCATTAAGATAGGATTTTTCAGAATTCTGATTAAAATTTTCATTAAAAATTTATCAAAATGTTAATCGGTTTTCTTTCTCGGTAATCTCGGTACACATTATTACAGAAAAATCGTTTTTACACCATTTTAAAAAAAAAGTTTTTAAAAATTCAATGATATTAGTTTTATATCCATACAATTATCTCTAATTTTAATATTTTTTTTTCAAAATGTTTTTAAGTTTATTGCTTACTAGCCGCCTTTGGCGACCAGCCGGTTCGCCAATATTACCGCTAGCTACAATTTTCAATTAAATATTTTAAGTAACTGGTCTCTTAATAGATTCTCAAACAAAACATTTTTTATCCAAATTTTGATAGTCATACCAACTTATACTGTTGTTTAGATCGTTTCTTTAAATTTACTATATATAATTTGCTAATTTGTTGTCATTTCCGGTAAAACTTCAACTTTAATTTAAAGTGGAAATGATGAAATTGCAATTAATATAAAGATATTTTTAATAAAACCAAGCGTTTTATTTTATTTATCATCTTTAATGTTATTTATTCATTATTATTATTACTGAATATGAGTATTGCAAACAGAATCGCTCGGTATTTAAGTCTTATGTGAACTACAAAATATTTTTCATAATTTATGTAATATCTCAAAGAATAATTCAACAAAAATTTCTCAGATTCAGCATAAAATTCAGTTTTTAGTTTTGCTTTCAAAAGGATTGAAATGAAATCAATAATAATATTTTGTATAAATATATTTCAAAAATTAGGAAGTCTAAATTTAATGCAGTAAGGTATCATATTCTGAAAAATATTCTGGACACACCAAATTTTAAATAAATGAATGAATGTTTCTATTTTCCACGATCGACTAAGACTTATTTATGAAGTTTTGAATGTTAAAAATTTGGAAAAACTCAATGTTTTCATAATCTTAGGCCTATTAATCTTGAGAAACCTGTGCGCTGATTGGCGTATTTTCTTGGAAACGATCGATGGAAAATCTAAAATTATCCTTTTTTTATTGAATAGTGATATTCCAATTTTCATAAATCAGTCAGTTTAAGTGATTGATTTAGTTGATTGGGAATTAACTCTTTTTATTTAAAATATTAGTGTTTCAAGAATGTTTTGTTATTCGTAATTCCCACAGCAGAAGCTTAATGTAAAATCAAAAATTCGTTATTTATTAGAGCATTTATTAAATCAAGTTACATAAAATATAATCATTTTCCATCTAGACCATTTTAGCAGATCTGTGTCTTACTAAAGGTTTACAAATTAGCTGTGTGGCCCTGATTCGAATGGATATCCTGTTCATATTAAACAAAACTTGCCTTAAAATAAAACTGATTTATTGGATTAATAATATAGAGATCATAAAATGTAAAAGATCGTAAAATAATTTTTCTTGAATTTATTTTTTAGAAAAAATAATATTTTATATTTGTTTCCTTTTCTACAGACACGTGCCGAAAATTATATTTTTGCAGATTTCATTATCAAAAAGATTTATTTTTAATTGGAGCTTTAATCAATGTGATGGCAACATTTTGAAAAAAGCTAATTTTTTCCCATGAATGCGAAACTTGCTCGTGCAGCTTAAATTTTATTTTTATTTTGTACGAAAAAAATTGTTGAAAAATATAGTTAAAATATTTATTTAAAAATTCATTAAAAATAGAAATTTAATTTTAAGGTTAACCATTGATATCATTTATAAGATAAATTTTTGATCTTTAACTTCATATAAAAGTCTTTTTTGTGCGGTAATATTTTCGGAAGTTATAGCAGAAACACACCAAAATTTCGCTTAATTTTTAAATAAATAAAATTCTAATTAAAAATTCGTAAAAATAACCCCCAGGTGCACATTCCCGGCCTCGAAGGTATACACGTGCCAAATTTGGTAGCTGTAGGTTGAATGGTATGGCCTGTAGAGCGCCAACAAACACACACACACACACACACATTGAGCTTTATTATAAGTATAGATATAGATTATTTTGCAATATATGCGTTTTAAACACGTATTGTAACGATGTTAAATGCATTTTTTTGTACACATTATTACTACTAAATAATTAATAAAAAGTAAAAATAAAAGCAGGCTTAAAACATATCGTCCTCCAATATTTTGTAATTATTTTTATTAAATAATATTAATCACTTCATATTATTTACCTGCTGCCATATTTCAAAATCAAATGTTAATATTGGGAACAGATCATGAAAAGCTAGGTAAATATTTTGGATGTATATAAATAATATCAGCAAATTCATCCTATAATAATGTTACTGATACTAAATGTTTTTATATTGTGTGAATTTCATCAAAAATGCAATTTTCTGGGGAATTACTGAAAAAGGATAAATCCTTTGTTTACTGAAAAACAAAATTATCGAAATTAATATACAAGACGATTTCATAATTCTTTTTATCAAATAAAATAATGGAAAAAATATTTTTCAGATATAATATCACTAACTTCGAGCTCATAAACACTAGAATTTGCGTAATAATTTAGCTCGACTAAAATATAAGTTGATTAAAAATTTAATAAGACTTATTTCGTTAAACGTAGCCCTAAACATTTTCCCCCCTAATTTTTCTTCATGATTTTCGTTCTTCAAACAGAAATCTGACTTGCAAAATTCTATTCTATACAGATTTTATATTCCTGCTCTCAATTTCGATATTAAATTTTATTTGAATTTAAATTGTTCCCGTTTAATTAGATTTTTTTCATTATGGATAATTAACTGCCTATGATAATATTTTTCTATATACCGATCAAGAATGCTAGGAAGATTGCACAGTATTGGCTATACTATATATGCTTTGAGTTTGATTTGTAGCACTAGATGGCGCGACTGTATGCGAATTTATTTTTAAATTCAGTATTAAATAGTCTAGGGAAGTTAACCATGCTGACATCTATTGATTGTATAATTATTCAAGTAGTAAAGTAGTTTTATTGTGTTTAAAAATTAGATTCAATTTGAAAAATAGTTTTTTTTTTCAAAAACAAAAAAAGTTTCCCTTGCTCGTTTAGATATGTGATACCTATTAATGGCATGTAACTTGGGAAAAAAAGAAAAGATAAAAATTTTTTTTTTCAAACTTATTACATAGTTATAAAATACGAAAACAATGTTCTCATACTTTTTAAATAAAGAAGTTCACGTCAACGTTCTTTTTATAAAGATTATGATTTTGATATTCAAGTTTTATCAGATGTATTTACTATTAATAACGAATTCATTTTTTTTCCCAGCTAGCGAGTGACTATATAAAAAAATATTCAAAGCAACTTTTAAAAAAAATTGAAGATATTATTATTAATGTGTTAAAATACTTTATTTTTACAATTTTTGAAATTTCTAGTTGTTGCTGTTATTGCAGTTAAACTATGGTCATTAAATGTGGGATGGATGTTTAACAAATATAAACCATACTTATCCAATTGCCTATATAAACTAATAAACACTTTCACATATATTATGTTAAAAATTTTATTCTTTATTCAGAATTCTCCAAAATAAATTCTAAAATCTTGACTCTTTTACCTATATATAATAAAAATAATACATTAAAAAAAACAAATATATTCCTGTTAGTTACATCACCCACTTACTATTTGTTTATTTAATTTTTTCATGTCTTGTAATATTTATCACCTTTACCAATACAGTATTTAGTTCCTTATGTTTCCAAGGTCTATTTTTTAAAACTAAATATGCACCAAAACAATTAGCAAAATTTTATTCTGTCATTTCCTACAAATATATGTATGAGTTTGTTTTCAGAGCAGGATCATTTACTGCCCTGATTATTTATTAACCAATTACCAATAGTATATCTGTTAGCTTAGACTGTTAAGTTTAGAATTAAATTATTAAAATTGTTTAAGTATATGGTTTATTTATTAAAAAAATTTTGTTTATATTTTCTTGTATTGACTATACTTAAGTACTTTTGTTTTCTTTTCAGGATCAAAACCTAGCGATTTCAACTTCGATAGTGGTGACTCCAGCAATGTCAACATCAAGGTCAAGGATAATAGTGCCATCAGCTTTACTAGCAACAGTGCCCTAATACTTGTTGTACTGCTAGTCACACTTTTGCCTAGAATCACAGTCCTACAACCATTGTGACTGTACATATTGTGCACACAGAAATCACAGTGCCATTTAGAAAATTAACCAATATATATATGTATATCTTTGCTTCAGAAAAAAAAAAAGGAAAGGATTATTTGTGACAAAGAACCAGAATGCTTCAAATTATTCCACTTTTTGAAGATAAACTGACATTGATGGGGAAAAAAAACTGAACATTTTTTATAATATTTGTGCATACATTGGGAGATCTTCTGTTGCAGTAACTACATGGCATCTTAAACTTCATACAACCATTTACACCGCTTTTAGTGTTCTGCCCTATAACAAGTTAATGAAAGAATTCTTTTGAAATGATCTTCCAACCATTCTGTGTTGGAGGTCTAAGTTATTATTATTATTATTCCTTATTTTGTCTGTAATAAACAGCTTTAAGCTAAACCCTGTTAGCATTATTTAATTTTGTTTTGTGTAGCTCTTAACCTTTGTATACGTATTAATTTGATGCCTCCTCCTATTTTTGTCTTTGAACTGATAGTCGTCTAATATCCATATGCTTGACAATGTCTTTGTCATCAAAAAGTAGCAAATTTGTAATCTAATGACAGTATGTTAGTGCTCTAACAACAATAATAAGTCTTCAAGCAACATTATGTTATTCTCCTAAGAGAATTCTTCAGAAGGAAATAAAAACATTCTGAATACATGAATGGACGAATAATGCAACTGCTCAGTATTAATTGAAAAGGAAAAGGATTTATATATAACAGCTGACAGATACTTGTTATATGGACATCAGTTATTTCTGAAAGTTCATGACAAAGTTACTTGTTATGCCTTTTTGGATACTGACAGGAACTTGTGTGTTATTTATAATGCAAACATTCTTTTTCTATTTGTCATTTGGAAGATGCAATTCCAAAATGGAACAATGCTTGTAAAATGTTGTTGAAAGAAAAGATTTTGCAAGGACATGCACATTCTGGAATCAAATGTTATAGCATACTTGAAGAAATAAAGATGGAATGATATATATATTAATTTTTAATATTTTATCAATATTAATGGTATGATAATCTGTGTGCTGTTAGATTATTGTTTTGAATTTGTATTGACAGGGTCATTACTCAGTGTGGGATTAAAGCAAGATTTCTGTGGTTATTTAGATGTATTAGAAATTCCAAATTTGTTGCTGAATATTAAATGTTAACTTGCATTTGGAAGGGGCATGGAAAACTATAGCATTAATTGTATAAGTTTAGAATCATAATTTTTTAAAAGTTATAATATTATCATGTATGGAAATATTTATAAATAAATGGTGTTACTTTTTTAATTTTAAATCAAATGCTTATTTTGAAAATAATACAGCTAGTGCATTCTATTATAGCTAATTTATTAAGTTGGCATTCTTTATGCATGCATTAAAAAGGCATTTTAATATTTTATTATTTAATAATATAATTTTTTTAGCATGTGAAATCATTGTATTATTTAGTATTTTATTTTTATTAATTTTTCTTGCATATACATTGCTGAAACAAATTGTGATAACGTTAGTTTGTAATTCTTATCAATTCTTCAATATTAAAGATTAAATGTAATCAATTTTATTTAAGATATTGGCATCACTTGGGAAAATATCATTTGAATGAATATAATTTTACATGTCCTATTATTAATCAGCTAGAATTCTTAGCTAATGCTTTTAATTTAAGCTAAAATCATGCTTTTAATGAATTTCACACAATTTGTTGCAAATATTGCATCTGTATTGCATTATATGAAGAATTCACATTTAACATTTGATAAATATATGAAATTATAACATACAATATAGCAATCTCGTTATCTTGTGATTTATTATGAACGAATTTTCCTATAGGTGCCACTACTCTTAAGTAGTAATAAAGTGTGAATGCATGAATTTAAGGGATCAGCTTAAATGAATATATGATAAATATACAGTTTAAAAAAATTACTTTTAATTATTTGCATGTTCACTTTTCATTCCTACCTTGTTTTTAAAATACTTCAAATCCTATGATAGAATTTTATAAAATGAAATGATATTCATGATCGAAGCAATAATTTTGAATAAAGAATTATGAGCAACAATCTTCTACTTAAGTGGTTTTTAATGAAAGTAAAATCATGAAATGTTTTATATTTACGTGTAACTTGATCACAGTATGTTCTTGAAATAAACATGTTTCAGAAGCTAATATTCATTTATGATCATCATAGGCTCATTTTTTGTTTACAGTGTAATCTCTATTTCTAATATTTCCCAGAATGAAATTAATAAGATTAAGTGTGAATTATTTTAATTCCAATGACATGGTTCCTATTCTTGGAAGTATTATTGAAGATGTAAAAAGAATCATTTCCAAACATTTTTAATTTAAAAATTAATTTTGGTTCTTTTTCAGTTTGTGTGTCTATTGCCAAAATTTGTGCAAGTGTATTGCACACTATAGTGGACTAGAAAAAAAGCATGTTTTGATGGAAGATGCTATTGTGTTTGATGAATTTGATAAGCATTTTAGTTGCTTTTGAGCTAAGTGAAAAGTAACAAAATTTAAAATGTTTTATTTTTTAGCTGATTTTTAGAATCTTAATAATTAATGAGATACTAACATATAGTAACTTATCATAAGTTTTGAGGAAATACAATAAATTTTTAGTTTTATTGGTATAATTTATGAACTAGAAAGTTGACTTAAAATTTTTTTACTGCTTGAAATTTTGAATGATAAACTGATCAAGTAGAATTAATTTTTTTATGTTCACCTTGTTTAAATAAACTCAATCCAATAGTATAATGCATAGATAATCTTGTGTTTGATTGAATTAGTCATGGTGAATTTTCAAAATTCAATTTAATCTTGATGTTTGTAATAATTTTGATTTAAAATTAATTTTAGAAAAGCATTGGAATGGAAAACTAAGGAACCATGTAATCTTAATAGATCTTTTAAGAAAAATATATTATCAAAATTTTCAATTTTCAGCATAAAAACAAAATTATAATTATTAGTAACTATTGATACGAATTACACTTGCATAACAGCTGTGATTAACAGTCTCCTTTTTAACTGTGTTATGTACATACTTGCAGATGTACACGTCTTAAAAGTGTGAAGTTTCATTGTTTTGTATGTGTGTAAAAACTAGTTATATATTCAGTGTATCTTAATTTACTATTTTTGACTTAATATGCACTTTATAAATTAGTTTTCCTTTTTGTTTTTAACCAAGAGCAGAAAAAATTGGACAATTTAAGCAATGACATATTATTTATCAGTTAAAAAAGTTGATTTTCATGGTTTTTTTTATAATGATACACGCAAAATTTACTTTAAATATATTTAATTACATCCCATTATAATAAATTCAACTTTTTGATTTTTAAAAAAATATTAATTAGAAATTCTTTTATGAAAAGGGTTTAAAGTTTTGTCTTGAAAGATTTTAAAGACTAAATATGTCCTTTTTCAACATTTATTAAAATAATATCTTTTTAAGGTAATTTTTTTATATGTCTTGAAACTTTTGAAGCTTTTTTACCCCAATGAAAATTATATCACCTTTTAATTGATTTAATTTTAGCTAAAATTATTAAAATTTGATTTCCTTAGTGTAATTTGACTTTTATGTTCAGTATCCTTAATTTTTAATATTAATTATCTGATATTTGCTGTTTTGAGCAATTAATCAAGTAATTATGATTTTATTTATATTTTTTATACTGATTTAAAAAAAGATTTCAAAAAGTTCTTCCCAATCTTTATTTAAATTAATTGATCCAATTAATCAATTTGATTTGTTTTTTAATGTTTTTTCATAAAATATAATTTTTATAAAAAAAATAAGTTTGAATAAAGCTATTAAATAATTTCATTCAGTTCCGAAGCTTTCACAAGTCCTGTGATATTGTATGAAACTGTATATATGTGAATTAAGGAGCTATCAGTACTACATGATGTAATTTATTGAATGGTAATCTAAACTGTAAAGAAGTTGTTCATGATTTAGGCCTAAAAATGTCTATATAATGCTAAAATGTCCAATTTTTTCTTCAGTACTAATTATTTAATTTTTGTTGATTATTTGATTTCATACAAAGCGATGTTCCAAGTCAAATTCGGCTTAAATTTTTTTCTAATATTTTATTTCACTTATTGTTATTGTATTTAGTGTAAACAATAAAGATTCATTCAGTTTAAAGGCTGTTTATTTCTTTGTCTTAACTTTCTGAATTAAACAATTTTTATTTCCTATTTACTTTTGTAAGTTCATTACTTATAAGGGCATTTTTATTGATATGAAGAATAAAAGGAAGTTATTGTTAAAAATTATGTACAATTATAATTACTTTTCGGAATAATCCCTGTGACGATTCAGGAATTTGAATTCAATTTCTTCGGAAGACGTTGTCACCAGTGATGTAAAATGGACCTAAACATTCCTTTAACCATTAACGATCGTAAGTCACCTCTCACGTGATAACAGTGTTTGTTATCTTTATTACAAAAATTTAACAATAATTTACAGTTTATTCAATCATCCATTAAAGGTTTTAAAATAAAGCACAAATATTTTATAAAATATCATTAAATATGATGGAGATTATCTACTGTTGGTTTTAAAATGTTACAAAAAATTGAATTACAAATTTTTTAAAAAATCAAGAAAAAAATTTATTATTTTGTGAAAAAGTTAATTAACAATTTTTAAGAAAAGAACTCCATTTATTCAACATAATTTAATGTTTAGAACAATTATTTATTGTAAGAGGTCTGAAGTATTTTATTATGAATTAGAATTTTTTTTCTCACAGCATTACGAATTATCCACAGTTTTTATGCTTCCAAACATAAGACCGTGAATAATCTTGAGTTCACCGTATTATTAAATGTAAATATCTGCTTTTATCTTTCCTTTCACCCCTATTTTGACTAAATAAACTCTTCTTGACGCATGCGCAAAAGCGCGGAGGATTTTTGAATCCGTGAATTAACAATAATAACTCATTGTTTCTTAACAACGGATTGAACATATTTTACAAGTCGTTTTTGTTATCTTATTCAAATAAGATGAGAATTTTAACGTGAAAGCGCAAAAGAATAGAAATTGATTAATTTAACTGCATTTTAGTTATTGTTTTCAGGCTCATAATTCTTTTACAATTATTATCTCGCAAAAGAGAAAGTGCAAAAATTATCTTTTTAATTTCGTTTCTGCACAGTTTTTCTCTATTTTTAATATTTAAAAACACGTAACATTTAACCTGTTAACATGATTTTTATGTTATAATGAAATTCAAACTTTTACACCGAAAACATTTGTTTGCTTTTTGCCGATATCAAAATTAAGATTTAAAAAATTGCTTTTTTGGGGCCTCTCGAAATTGAATTTTCATTTCCACTTTTATTTCGAAATACATACACTTTTTAATTTATACCTAGAATTATCTATAACAAATTAATTAAGTTTATGCTTTTCAGTAATGTTTTTCAAAAGATGAATTGAATTCCATATTAATCGTCTAACAGCCTAAAAATGTCTATCTAAGCGAAGAAGCTGGTTGCCAAAGACGGCTAGTTTGGTAAAAATTTACAAATTTCATATTGAAGCACCAAACACATTTAAGACATCAAATTTACCAATCTAGCTCAAAGTGGGTTTTTTTTATTGTATTCAAAGACAGGCAGACTGATATACTTACGGAAAACTAGTTTTCTGAACTCAGGAAAATTTAAAACGTAAAAATTCGTCAAAATCTTAAGTTGTGGATTTTTTTACCATTGCAATAAAACTTTTGCATAGCATTCGAGGAAATAAAGAGAATAAGCAACAACAAGCAGAAGTTAATCTAATTTATTCCAAATCTGAAAATATATATTATTAATTACAGCATATATACACTATATATCATCAGAATAAAATTTTTTAAAAAATAAGCATAATTTTTAGGACTCGGGTTTTTGGTGGTTCTATATCATACTATTGTTTTAAAAAATTTTAATTAAACTCTCCAAGAATTTTTTAATGCCTTTAAAGAATTTATTTCTTAATCTTTTAAAGGTTATTTTTTAGCCAAATATTGACAATTAAAAAATACAGAAGCTCTACAGGAAGGAATTCAAACAAAAAATAATCGTGCAAATATATAAGAAATACATTTTAAAAAATCATTGCTTAAAGAGAAAAAATCAGAAATTCAACAACTGACATTATTTCCTAAAAACTTTAAGGAAAAATTATTCATATAGTATACAGGTGTATCCTAGAAATTTATTTATAGTATGTGCAAAAGAAAGTAAAAATCAAGTATGGTAATCGTCAAAAAATTTGAACTCGAAATTTTGTAAAATCTCCACGTTTCAAACCTTCCCGAGTTCGAATATCACATTTTTGGAAAATGTCCGTCTGTCTGTGACAAAGATAATTCACGCTTTAAGCAAGACGATTGAAATTTGATAT
>JAPMOR010081283.1:15410-25807 GCA_026543865.1 Argiope aurantia | reverse complement strand
CTATAAACGGGATAATTCAAAAATAATGACTAAATATATTAAATCTGGTATAGAAATTTGTGACTACAACTGCAGTTTTGTGTCAATTTTTTTTCCCCAGTTGATTGAGAAAAACAAGTCTAAAGCACAAATTCGATTTTCAGACACCATTAACGCATGCCAGGGATTAATCGTGAAATAACTGGCCAAGGATCACTCGATAGATTCAGTTGAAGTGCAAAAGTTAATATTCCTTAACTATTGTACGTCAATGCTATGACAAATTTATTACAGAGTATGCGCGAAGGCTTGGGCAGACCACTCCCGTTGGTTTTGATGTCAAAGTTTTATTTTGGTGTTCTCAATCGACCCAGGCAGTATTAAGATGTATGAAAACAAAAATTTCAGGCAAAATTAAAAATTCTGCCTGAAAGAACAGAAACAAGCATAATTGTTGGTATTGCAGACAAAGTATCTGAAACATAATTAGGACTATTGGCTGAATGAAATTAAAAAATTATGAAGATAACTTCTATCATCACTTTATTAAATATTTTTCAGCTTTTAATTGTTTATCATAATCATTGGGCATTCAAATATATGGGGGGAAATACATTATTCGATTACGTTCTGTGCGAATTTTTTGAAAAATGCTCTAAAATAGTTATATTTTTGAGTGAAAAAAGTTGAAAAAAACATCTATGAAACCGAAATTTATTTTTTGAAAATTCGAAAAAGTTGGGTGTGTGTATTAAAAAGATGAAGCAAAAACTTCTAGCTTACAAGTTTATCGACTTATTTATTATCGATTTTACAGATAGCTCAAGAAATATCAAATTCCTATAATCAAGTTCCTGAATTAAAAAATAAGCTATATTTCTATCTATTCATAAATATTGAGATTCGATATAAATAAAATGGAATTTTCAATTTTTTTTCGCATTGTGAAGCTTTAAAACAACTACAAATTATTTCTAAATGAATAGATTACTAATTCTTTGGTTCAGGAACTGCAAAACATATTGGGAAATTATTATATTAAATTGAACTAAAGCTATGCGTTAGATTTTAATTTATGAAATTTTTCGTAAGAAAAATTTAACAAAGATTAGAACTTGAGAGAACAGCATCTGAAGATGTGAAACAGCATGAAAATGTAAGTAAAATTAAATATCAAAATCAGTGTAACTTCCCTAAAAGTAGACTTAGAAGCAAAATTTAACAGATTAAATAAATAAAAAAAATCACATTTAAAAAAATCGACTTTTTAACATACTTATCTACCAAAATAATTATTAAATTTCTGACAAATACGACATTTAAAAATCTTATAAGCATAAAGGATTGGGATTTTTAATCCGTTACCACATTCAAAGCAATCTCTTTAAAACTATCTGTCAGCTCATTCTCTACATTTTCAAAATGTACTGATCCAACTGAGGCAAGATTTGATTCAAAACTTTATATTTGACATCTATAATATATGTAGTGCAATATTGTGAAAAGTTACTAAAATTATGCAAAAATTTGCACAATTATTCAATTGGCATCATTAAAAAGACCTTTTTAAATCTCGAAATGGACTCAAATTCGTTTTTATATTTTTAATATTTTCGTAAGTTATCGCAGGGAAATTACAAAATTCAGCTTAATTTTTAATTAAAGTTCTAATTAAAAATTCAAAAAAATCTCTTCGAGGTGCATATTTTGCGTCCCAGATTTCTGCGTCTGACGTACTATTTGAGATTGCCTGCTGCGTTATTTTGTCCCTTTTTAATCATTTGTATTTTATTGAAAATGGAAAGGTCAAAAGATGATTGCTTAGAATTGACAAATGCGTCCTGACAAAAATTAAAACTGGTTTGATGACTCTTGAAATAGTAGGTAATTTAATAATGTACTGACATTCCACCTTTAGCACAATTTAATAATGAAAATGTGTCTTTGTTTCCTTTTTTCTAAAAATCTTATTCATAACAAATTAGAGGCAAAGATTCGCATTTCATTTTGCCAGGTAATCATGATCACTAAGCAGCGACATCCTTGAGGGCGCTGATAACAGCCGCAGTTTTTAAGAATGAAGGCATTCGTTTTGTTGCTTCTTAACAAGCGAATATTTGAAGTCCGGAACTGCATTGATATATTTTTAATTCGCACTAATAGATCAATTAAAATATGCATGCTTAAAATTATTTTTACTATATCTCGCATTCGAATATAAAACCTTATATCCAATAATGTGTATTTCCTAATTCTACTACGATATTAGCAATACTTACAATAGAACACCTACCACTACTCTACATCCAAATACTCATGTATCTAGACCAAATGAAGACTTTTAGGATTCGTAGGTAATGCAAACTCTTTCCCTTTTCCACCGCAAATTCAAAAGTCAAGATATTTTTGTACAGAAAATTTTGGCAATATAAACAATTTTTAAGTAACAGATTTTATGAAAAACAGAAATAAAATTGGAAGGAATTTTTAACGAATTTTTTAAAATATGCTACAATTACTTTTTTAGCGCTGTAACTCTCATTTAAAAAGTTCATCAGCAAAGTTTACAAAGAATTATAAATAAAATTATAGTAATGATTCTATTAAATGTGCATAAAGACATAAACAATATTTATCTTGCTCAAATTCCTGTTTAGGCGATAACTTATTTTTTCAAATAAGCAGACAATTAAATATGAAGTTTCTAAACTTAAAAAATATTGAATAATGCTTAAACCTTCAATATTTCAAATTTTTTAATTAAATAATTTTTTCAACATTTAAGAATGATGATTCAAATAATAGAACATTCAAGTCGGAAAGGACTGAACTAGTACTGAACACAAGCTATTACTGAAATTTTAACTTAGGAATCGTGGGAAAAAAAATCGGATTTGTTCAAAAAAGAGAGGAAGAATCCCGCAACAGAAAAATGCCTTATGACCTAACAAAAAAAAAAAAAAAATGCCACAAAATTTTGTTTTAATAATGAACCAATATGCAGATGAAAATATTATTACTTGAAAATCAATAGCACTCTATACAACATACAGTAAATATATGAAGCAAATTAAATCAAATAATAGTCAGATTTGTTTTGATAATTTTTGTTAATCAAACATATCTTTTTTGTTAAAATCCTGGATTTCTGAAAAATTATATATGGGATAACTAGAACCGTCTTCAATATAATGATACATTCAAAAATCCAACAGCATTTACAAAATAAAATTATATTTAACATATTATAGTTAAAACTTTTTCATTCACTCAAAATATAAATAACAATTGAAAAGGACATTAAACTTACTTGTTTCTAACATTTGAACAATCCTGAAAAATCTGCTAAGTCTTCAAGCATTTCATTCGCTGAATTACACAATATATTGCAGCGAACAGCAATAGAGTTCGGATTGAACATGAACAACAATTTGGTGCGGGACAAAAAAACAACAAAATCAGTCATTCTCTAAAGAACGAGGCAGTTGCAGTTAATAGATTTTGCAATGCTTCATTGAATAGAAATTTGAGATTTGATTTTCTTTTTTGTGTTTTAAGACAAAAGAGATTCGAAATAAATATTTTTTTACTTTCTAATTTGAAGTTTTGTGCTACGTCTATCTCTGTGAAAAGAATATTTTTTGTAAACTAAAATAATTTGCTCAATAATGTTGTGATTGTTACAATTATAAGTGATTATTGCGTGCAGTAACACCATACAGCAGTCCAGGGGTAATAATAATTTTATTGATAAGAGAGATTTTATTGCAGAGAGAGATTGTTTCAATATATAGAAAATCCCTCAAGGATATTGCTATTTCGAAAATTATTTATGGTGAAATGCAGTAAAACCCTTTGCATTCCTATTTCCAGTCTGATTAGCTATTTTGCAGAATACATTGTTTGCACATTCTTGTTGTAAAATTATTCTTAAAAAAGCCGTATAATAGCAAAATATTAATTTTTTAGAATTTATAATAAGCATACAATTACTTCTGAGTTTGGTTTGGTTTGGTTATATTAACGTCCTATTTGAAACAACACTAGGGCTATTTTGAACCACGGTCAGATGACGAAATTACTTCTGAGATCTCTATTAAAAAGAATTCTTATAGTCATTTAAGTATAATAATGCATCTAATTGCTTTTCGGAGCGCAAAGAGTTGAATAACGCTTTCTGGAGCGATCCATTTAGTGGAAGAAATAGTTCTTTCGACAAGCAATTCTCTAAATAATCCCATGAAAATAATTTATTTTCTAGTTTAAACTTTCCAATGTATGCAGTTTAGAAGGTAGACGGTGAATGAATGGTATTTGGTAAAAGAATGGTAATATTTTTGCAAGCGTGTAAGAGAGGAGTAATTAACATGAAATAATCAAACAATTTTTCCTGTGGATGAAAATTTTTTATCTAAAGCAGTAAAAATGGAATGACGGCTATGGATTCAAAAATTGAATTTTTCAGCCAAGGATGAACCACATGTTAAGGAGAATTGATTTTAGATGCATCAGTAACGATTATGAATTGATTTTGGGAAAGCATTCTGAATACAAACTTTTAAGTAATTGTTTATTTTTGTACATAAGAGATTCTGATTTTGAAAATGAAATTTTGGGAGGAATATTTCAAAAAAATTGGATTGACAATGGGTATTTCAGACAAATGATCGTTTGTCTGAAGTTTATGTAGTTCGAAGAAGTTTCTGTAGTTTTATAAAGTTGTTTTATGTTCAGATTTTTGAAAATATTCGAAATACAACTTTAAAAAAAATCATCGTAGTTAAATGCATTTCTCGGTTACTGTGATCCTACTTTGAAAGTAACGGAGAATGAATATCGTTAGCGCCTTATGTGGGACTGAAAAATCGAGTGATTTTTTTCGAAAGAGATCTTAGGCTTCAATAATAAGAACAATATGTGGAGTCTGTTTTTGGAATTCCGACCTAATATAATTCTTAGGGCCAAGATTTTTACTGTACTGTATGGTTATACTGAATATTGAAATGACTGCTTTTCAGTTAAGCAAGTTACAGAAAATGCAGATTACTTGATTATCACCTATGCAATTAATTACTGCTGCTAAAAAAATAAATATGGTACTTTAATAGAAGAAGACGTGAATGGAACTATTTGACATTTGTACAAAATCCATTTTCAGATTTGAATCAAAATTAATATGCAAGTTTAAACAGACTTCTTGAAAAATCAATTAATAGAACTTCCATTATTTTTTATGAGAAAAACTATTCAATTATCTCAGAATTAATAAGAATGAATTATTTCTTTAGGAGAAATTCTAATTATTAATTAATAAGTTAAATCCTAAGACAGAATTAAGAATTCAATTGAAATGTCTTGTGTCAAATTATATTAATTAAAACAAAAGTATTTTAATATTCTATATAAAATATTAGCTAATATGCTCATTTGGATAAACTTCTTTAAATTTTTTGTATATATGTAAACATAAATAAAAGGAAATCTTGTTTAACAAACAAAATTTGTTCCCGAATTCTTTCACTAAACGAGTTAGAGCAATTTTTACTAATTACCGAAAAAATGTCAAATAAATCTATTGTTGTTGTTTATAATGGCACTTGCCATGGACAAGCTCGCTGACGAAGCCAGTGATTTTAAGACAAGGGAGGGTCTATTGTTTTAGTAGCACCAACTACTACCAAGAGCACGTCTTAGCTCTCACGCATCACATTCGCTTGCACAACCCCTTTTTACAGGGATACACATTCACACATATCACAGATAGAACAGGAAGAACAACCATGCCCGAACCGGGACTCGAACCCAGGACGCCCATGTCACGGAGAAGACGCGCTACCCCTATGGCAGGGCGCCGGCTATAACATTATCCTGTATTAATTATGCATGCTTTAACGAGTTGATTGTCTACATTTGTGTTTTCCAAGCTTCAAAAGTTAGAGATAACGAGATTCGGCATAATCGTTAAAAAAATTTGTATTACAGCTACTGCTTTATTAAGTTAAAGATTCTCAACACACCATACAATTCAGTTTCGCATGCTTTTAACATTGTCCTCAATTTATTGGAAAGTTGCACTTAATCGTCTAACGTTCGGCTAGTTTGATATGCACGATTTTGTTTAGTCAGCCTATACAGCGCTCTCTATCAACTCATACTATCGCAGCGCCCTCAACCAAAATAAATTCTTGTTAAAGATTTGTTAAAAAAATTTTAAGATAGTTTTAATAAATAGAAAAAAATTAATATTAAAAATTATTTAGATATTATATTGAAATCTCTGAACTTTCACACTATTTTTGTTCGATTCCGCCGTATTTTAACATGCTTATCATATAGAGTGATCTGGCAGGAAGAAGAAAATAGGTAACCTGACACAATAGGTTCGTGTTATGGATGGTGTTATATTTATTCATCTTTCATTTTATTATATCTGACTTTTGCATTAAAAAAACACTTGTTATTGTTGTTGTTACTTATTCTGAAATCTTAAGACTATTTTGATACATACCTTTCTTTTGTTATTAAATCTAAAACTAACATTCTATGTTTATCTTGTATTAGATAAATAATATATTCATAATTATACTCTATACAGCAGAATAAAATTTGTTGATTATTTTTATATGGAAGGGAATTTACAGTATGAAAATTGTAGCTGTTGTTTGTTTGCGTTAATAAAGTAATATTTTTTATTTGTCGTTTGATGATCTTATTGGTGATTCCTAAGTCGAAAAAATATTTAACATCCTGTAAATTTAATTTGATTTTATAATCAGTTAATTTCCAATACAAACCCAAGAAATTAGTTCCCTATTCGGGTGTTTTTTTCACGCTCTTACAACAGAAGCTATAGTTCCATACAATTCATTTTTCTTCAAATTCCGAGAAACATAACTAATAAAAATCATGAACGTTATTTTTTCATTATACTAGTCGTCAACTATAGAAGATTTAATATTTCGTAGCATTTTGAATAACCGTTTCTAAATTTCTTTTATATGAAATATCAAAACACAAGTCAAAATTAAAGGAAGTATTTAACCCCCCCCCTCTAAAAGGTAATTACGATGCAGTGTCTACATTAAATTACCAGCATAAAGAAATCATAAAAGCAAGTTCAGAAATCATAAAAATTATAGATTCCATCTTCTTCATTCTCTATCATAATAAAAGCCTCTTCCAAATCTCAGCAAACGCAATTAGATTTTCTAGAAATTTAAGAATCGCGTCGAATAAATTTGCATGGAGTTTTTTTTTTAATTATTCGAAGATTTTTTTTAACTCTCCATTTTTGCCTTCTTGCTACAAGCATGCACAATTCGAATCCAAGAATTAACTATCACTTCGGATTACTTTTTTTAGGAAGCACGTAATATGCTGAATTTGTACCCTTATTGAAACATTTCCCTGTGATATTGCATTTTAATAGATCCGTAATAATTTGTTGGTTTTGTAATGATCAGGAATTTTTGGAATTTTATGCAATTTATTATTTAAGGACATTATTATTTAAAAGTCATAATTTGCTATCATACTTTTTCCCCCAGTGAAATGATAAAACCATATCTTAAAGTAATAATTTCAATGATAAGGTTTTTAATATATGACTGTATGATCCCTCTGTAACATTTGAAGCTATTCAATTTCTTCTTAATCCTTATTTATATCTCATTAAACTACTCGGGCATAAAAATGAAGCATAAAAATAAATTTTTTACCAATTCGAAGTTTCGTACTTTGGATTTGTAAGAATTTATGAATTTATAAGGAAATCCGTAGAGCTATTCTTAACGTTCAAGACAAAAGTGGCCGGTTTTCACATTTAACTAAATCCCAACAATAAATTCATATGCAGTGAGTGTGGAAGCAATGATTTTAAATATTAAAGTTATTCCTATATTAGAAAGAGAATTGTTTGAACCTTTTGCACTATCAAAACAGTTAAGGTTAGAGTTAATAGTTAAAGGTATGAAATTAGAGTTGCCCCCCCCCCCAAAAAAAAAAAAAAAAAAACGTGAAAATTTTAATTTTGGTAATTTTAAGCCCAAAACAATATTTTCAGTCATACAAGAATTCCTGAACAATTTTTTTATGTGTGAATTTTATGAGTTTCTTTTCCAATTTTATTTTGGAGTTAAAATTTTATCATCATATTCTTTAAACATTGCGGGCAGTGAAATTTGCAACTGTTATTGGTGTCAACATATCCTAATTTATTATTTATGATGCAATGAATTTTAACACTTATCTAAATACCTAATTTATTATTTATGATGCAATGAATTTTAAGATTTATCTAAATATCTAATTTATTATTTATGATGCAATGAATTTTAAGACTTATCTAAATAATAAAAGAAGTAAGAAATTCTTTCGAAAATATTTTTTTGGAGTGTGTGTGAAGGAGAAAAGGGTTTCTTGACACTTTCTGTAACTTCGATGACAGAATAAAGTTGAAGTTAAATAGAAAAATGAATCTCAAATCTAATTAATGATTTTCGGAATGAAAAAAATCGACTAGTATTTTTGCTTGCCAGTTTTCCATTATTACACTTTCAGAAATTCCCTTTTAAGCCGCCATTGATTTCAAACACGCTGGCTCAACACAGACTGGACTGAGGCGCCATCTATGTTCAATTAGGAAAAGTGAACTGTGTAGAAAAAACTTGTTCTCAATGAGATTCGCTTTTGAAAAAGAAAAAGATGAAATACGAAACTTGCAATTTTTGCTCAGAGATTCTGTTTAATGCTGGAATAAGCAATCATGTTAAATTTCCAATGATACTCCAACGATAAACATTCGAAAAGATGTGCAAGCAGCAGAGTTCCTACAAATTGAAGACTTAAACTCTACCACTTTATATAGAAATAAATTTTCCATATAAAATTTTGATAATGCGATTGAAAGCATACTTACCTGGCACTGGGGATGCCTTGATCAACAAGGAGGCTCCCCCGAGCAGAGACCTACCATTGCACTTCGGTGGGTTGACGTTCGCCACATCCGCAAATCGCGGTTGCTTGGGGTGCACAATTTTTGGTAGCTGGGACTGCGTTCGCGCTGTCCCTCTGAAATGTAACATTAGATACGGTTTTACAACACTGTAGCTAAGAATTCTAATCTCATCGCCCTGTTTGTCTTCCGGAGCACAACATATATTTTTGGCACACGGCACATACTAATGTGAGTGGAGTAGCAATCTTATCAAATTCTGCTGAATGGAGTTAAAAACGTATTACTAGTAATCGGTTGGTTACGGTATATTATAAGATTTTTTTTCCCGCCTCTACATGAAAACTAAATATAAATTAATATTAGGCCTTACCTTTCATTGAAAGCTTACTTATGGTATATTATAAGATTTTTTTTCCCCCCTCTACATGAAAACTAAATATAAATTATTAGGCCAAACCTTTCATTGAAAGCTTACCGATTATGAACGAAACAATGCGATAGGGGGAATCGGTAAGCTACTCGACTCACAGTGCCGTGTGCCAAAAATATATGTTTTGCTTCGGACGACAAGCAGGGCGACGAGATTAGAATTCTTAGCTATAGAGTTGTAAACCGTATCTAATGTTTCATTTCAGAGGGACAGCGCGAACGCAGTCCCAGCTACCAAAAATTGTGCACCCCAAGCAACCGCGATTTGCGGATGTGGCGAACGTCAACCCACCGAAGTGCAATGGTAGGTCTCTGCTCGGGGGAGCCTCCTTGTTGATCAAGGCATCCCCAGTGCCAGGTAAGTATGCTTTCAATCGCATTATCAAAATTTTATATGGAAAATTTATTTCTATATAAAGTGGTAGAGTTTAAGTCTTCAATTTGTAGGAACTCTGCTGCTTGCACATCTTTTCGAATGTTTATCGTTGGAGTATCATTGGAAATTTAACATGATTGCTTATTTCAGCATTAAACAGAATCTCTGAGCAAAAATTGCAAGTTTCGTATTTCATCTTTTTCTTTTTCAAAAGCGAATCTCATTGAGAACAAGTTTTTTCTACACAGTTCACTTTTCCTAATTGAACATAGATGGCGCCTCAGTCCAGTCTGTGTTGAGCCAGCGTGTTTGAAATCAATGGCGGCTTAAAAGGGAATTTCTGAAAGTGTAATAATGGAAAACTGGCAAGCAAAAATACTAGTCGATTTTTTTCATTCCGAAAATCATTAATTAGATTTGAGATTCATTTTTCTATTTAACTTCAACTTTATTCTGTCATCGAAGTTACAGAAAGTGTCAAGAAACCCTTTTCTCCTTCACACACACTCCAAAAAAATATTTTCGAAAGAATTTCTTACTTCTTTTATTATTTAGATAAGTCTTAAAATTCATTGCATCATAAATAATAAATTAGATATTTAGATAAATCTTAAAATTCATTGCATCATAAATAATAAATTAGGTATTTAGATAAGT
>JAPMOR010081283.1:0-15400 GCA_026543865.1 Argiope aurantia | reverse complement strand
TAGGTATTTAGATAAGTGTTAAAATTCATTGCATCATAAATAATAAAAAATAGTTTTTTGGCTGGCTAAAATAAATGATAGGAATCATATTAATAATTTTAAAAACAGCTGCTGGTTAATTCTCAGGAGAAAGGAAAAAAAAAAAAAAAAACATTTTCAATAAGAAAATGTTGATAATTACTGAAATTTCTTCAAATCTGAAATATATTACTTCATTTTCTAGCTTATTTTAATGTCACATTTAACTATACATCATCCAATTACCGCAAACGCCATTTAAATGCAACATCTAAACGTGCTACATTAAAACGCTTAATTCTCAAAAACAGTATCATGAGCTTAAATTTTATTCGCAAGTAATGTAGTAGCAAATTTCTGCCTATTTTCTTAAAAGCACTGATTTATTACTAATTTTCAATTTGTCTTAAATCTATGCACGAAAGAAAGCTAAAAATAAAATATATTACTTTATATTTTATTCGTTCTTTTGTTTTTTTCGCCCCTGAATTTCTTGCCAAAAATATAGATTTATATAGATTGGACCTTTATCGTAATCAAAATTGAAATTACAATGGTAAATATTTAAATATCAGGCCTTAAGATAAAAACTAATTTCACAACTATGTAAGCATGGTTTCTAAAGTCACTTTTTTTTAAAGCATTAAGGGGTTGCACTTGGGAACAATTTTTTTTTTTAATATTGCATCTAAACATACTTTGAATTACAAAATTTCTTTAAATAAGATAGACAATTGTACAAAAATTGCAAAAATTAAATTTTTTTTATATCCATCATAATTTCAAGAGTGAATTAGTATATATTTATTCTTATTTTCATCTATACAAAATTTCACATTTCTATCTAGAACATTTGTAGGGATATTCTTAGTTTTAAATTTCAAAAGACTGGCCACAAATGTGGAAGAAAGCATTTATTTCTGAATGCAATTAGTACATCATCAAATCATTATGGCTTTAAAAAAATTTATAATAATAACGTTGTTCATTTTCACTCTTCGGCAGTTGCACTATCGTCTTTATAAAGAATGGAAGAGAAACTGGGGGAACTGAACATTTAAACCATCTCAGAGACTTACTGGAATACTCAGCAAGAAAAGCATTGTTTTTGTTGTAATGCAAAATCAAAACTTTTTTTTTTTTCTGAAAAATGTTATTTGGAGAGACGAATGTTGCTTTCATCTAGATAGAAACATTAATTTGAAAAAATTTCACGTTTGGAAATATGAAGACAATTCTTCGTGCAAGAAATTCATCATCACTCGCAGTTTTCTGTTCATATGTTACAACTGCCGTTTTTAGAAGTCCTTGAGTTGGTCTCATTTTCTACAAAAGTATATTGTATGGTAACGATAGATTCAGTTAATTTTTATTGGGATTATATCTGAACTAAGAAATGAATTAACTTTATCTATGGATATTTGATAAATCTTTGCTGACTAACTCAAAAAGCCAGTCCTCATGTCACATGAACTCAATCACATATGCTCAAGCATTATTAAGTTAATGTAATTCTGCATAGGTGTTGAAGGTGTTAATTTGGAACCAATTTTTAAGCACTTTAATTAATAGAATATCATTCTATTTTTAAAAAAAATGTAATGAAAGTTAATAAATGTTATATGTTTTATCATTGGAAAGATAGAATTTCAACCGCTTGAAATTGAACATGTTATATCCTTTGAAAGTAAATTTTATTGACCACAGTTTAATACATATTATAGTATAATTTTATTCAAATACTTTAAAGGTAAGGTTAGGTTATTCTTTTTTTTGGGGGGGGAGGGGAGATCCTCCAAAAAAGGCTTAAATTGGAATCAAAATTATTTCTTGAATTTGAAGATGTCTATAGTAGCTCTCAGAAAGCAGTTATAAACATTATCATTAATTGAAATTGGAAAAGACTAAAGCAAAAAGATAATAATTAATTTAAAAAGCCACCAATCAATAGAAAATTTAAAGCTGTATTCTTTTATATCTTGAGGAACAAACGAATAAAAAAGGAAATGATATCATTCATAAAATATCAAACTTGAGTTCAGATTTTATATGCTGATATGAGCTTGAAAATCAAAATCTATTTTCCATTATTGAGCTTAAAAAAAATTAGTGATTAGTAATTAGTGAAAATTAGCCTGAATCATTTTCTTTAATTGATCCGATGAAACAATTTTAATAAGCTATATTTTTTTCTACATTAAAGCGTATTTCTCAGAGTGTTTATTACATTTTTAAAAGTAAATAAACTACAAAAAATTTACTGACTTTCTTTTATTGAAATTATTTTTCTGTCAGATTTCATTAAAAACTATTTTGGTGATTCAAATATGACAAACTTTCCTTATTTCTACTATTTTGAAAATACTCCTATTAAAGTAAGCAATATAAAACTAATTTTTTTTCTTAACCAATAAATATAATTACGAAGGAAACAAAATCTATAAAATGATGTGGAACGCACTAATCATTCTATTTACTGGCCAATTACATTAGATTTTTGTTGTTGTTGCTAATTGATATAGTTGTATCACTAAAGCCTGCATTTGAAGTCAAAACTTATGTCTTGTCGTTGCCAAAAAATTCATTTCCCTGTGTATTAGATATCCTATTCTATCCAAGATATAGTATTCAAATTTCGTATGTGAAAATGTCCTCTTCAGGCATCTATTTTCTTTATCTTTTTTGTAAAATATAATTATTTATCAGATATAAGACATTTCTTTGCATAAAAGCAGAATTGATTTTGTAAATAAAATTTACATGATTTAAAATATTTTTTAAAAGAATATTTAACAAAAAAAGGAAGTTGAAATAACAAAAGTAGGTTTTTCCAAACTAATGTATTGAAAGAAAAAGGCAAAAGAATTCTTGAAATCTGTAATATAAAACTGGCAGATAATTGGCAGAATCCCATGATCAAATTAATCCACCTGTGTACATTTTTTTTTTACTTAAATTTCTTTTCCATTACGAATCTAATTTCAATAAATGTTAAGACAATATGACATAAAACATGAGTATTATTGAGATTAAAAAACATAAAATGGCATAAAAACTAAAGAGATTAATAATTTTTTTAGCACTTTTATATCTACAGCAATTATTATTTTAAAAATTTGATACATCCATAGTTTTTAGAGCCAAGTTTTCAAACATTATTTCTAATTTCTTTCGGTTAGATTACAAATATTTGACTAATTAACAATTATTATAAAAATTTGCTATTCTAAAATTATGTATCTATAGTTTTTAGCGACAATTTTTCAAAGTTATTTCATTCTTTTTTACTATATTACAATCAGGGTAGATATTAAATGAATTTTTTTCAATATTTAGTATAAATTATAGCTTTGCATCGTATAATATCCAAAAAATCAAATAGTTCGAAAGGAGCGGTTATAAATGCAATAATTATTTTATTTTCATTGCTAAACATTTTAAATATTGATAATTTGGACATTTGCTTCTCATACATTTATATGAAGGGGGAAAAAAACTTTGTTTTATTTTCCGCTGAAGACAGTTTTATTGAACTTAAATAAATTGCTATAGAATTATTCTATTTATAAGAAAGTCTCTATATTAAAAACATTTTCTACAACTGAAATATTTACGAACTATTTTAAGAATGAAATTCTTTTTAAAAAACGTGAATGCTGTACAAATGAGAAGAAATAAATAATATAATTTTATGTTGATCAATTTAGAATCATTAAAATATAATATCTGTAAAATATTTTAGCAAATGAGCGTTAGTAATAAATATTAGAAAAATGCGTTTACTTAAGTTTAGTCATCATCTTTTATCATAATCTTTAAAATATTTTTTACAATACTTCAACATTTGAAAATAGTTATGCTATATATTAATAAAAAACGTATAGTAAAGTATATGCAAATATTTTATTATGAAAATGCTATTATTCGAATATGTAACACAGATCAAATAAATTATTTGAATTCAACAATTTTTGAAATACAACAAAATATTCTCTATCATACTGCTACTTATATACTATTTTAAGCAATGGTGGTAAGTGAAAAAATTAATACAAGGAAAAGTAAGAATTAATATCCAATACATGAAAAATAATTCATAGTACCTAAAAGTATTATATATTTTTTTAAAGTTTACACTTGCTTAGTTTTTTCAATTACATTATTTGTTGCTTTATAATACTTTTACAACAATTTTGTTGCATTTGAAAGGGTTAAAAGACAGCTCTTTAAATCCTTATCAATAGAATATTTCACTACTGTTCGCATTAGTCTATTATCTAGATTTATATATTTTTTCGCTCTGTGCTTTCCCTCTAAATTTAATTCCTTCCTTGCTGATAAAAAGTCAATGTACTCAGGTTCCCTTTTTAAGAAGCGAATCAGCTCCTCTATTCTTGGGTGTGATTTCCCAACAAACAAGTTAATTTTGTTGTGCCATCCTTCTATTGCATTATTTGTTCGATGAAGTCTGTGGTAATAATTCCACATGTCAACAGTAATAGTTGAATTTTCAAACCATTGGTCAACAAAATAGTTATAAAATTTTGTCAAAAGACAATGTTGAGGACTGTCTTCCATGATTTTTATCCAAGCGTCATCTAAATCTTCTTCTGGTAGAAAAGCCAAAGCAGCACACATGCGGACATGGAGTCTAATTTCTGCATTGGATTTGTAAACTTCTGCCAAGCCGATATTTTGAACTTGTCTCCATAGGCATTGGTTAAAATGAAAATTGCATCATTTTATTTCTAACGTAGAAAATACAATTTTCGCGCCTCTTATAGCAGCCGTTTCAAAATCCGTAGTCAAACACTGAGGATTCCTGTTATATCCTTTTAAAATACTGAATAATTTTTCGTAAGTAGCTAGTTTTTTATTAGGGAGAAGCGCGAAAATAATTGGAATGATATTAATTTCTTCTAAATTACTTCCAATATCTGCGTGTAAAGTGTAGACCTGCAGAAATTGCTTCGGGCAGGTTTTAAATGTTCCGTCTGAATAGAATTTTTTACATTTTTGAAGAATGTTTTTGCCTTTTGTACAATAATTCTTTCATTTGGCTCATTTATAGCCATATCAGCAAGCAAAAAACTCGATGAATCATGCAGTTTTAACACTTCCATAGGAATTCGTATTTCGCTTGATTTAGCGGCTTCGTTGCTCATCCCGTGCTCTTTTCTTCTCAATATATGCAAAGAACTTTTGATGGAAGATAGAGTAGGAATTTCCGCCAAAAATTCATATCCCCTTTGAAAAAGAGGAGACATTTCCTCATGGTAAATTTTTTAAACTGATTCATCAGTCTTACTTGAGTCAATAAATGCTCCGATGAATTAAGAATTTTAAATTTTTACATAGATTCTTTACATTACCCTTTTAATCCTTTTACATGTTTACCCTTTTACATTAACCTTTGAATCTTATTTAACAATCTTATTTAACAAATCTTATTTAACAAATTTTTTTGAGATATCAATATTTTAACATTTAGCACTTCGATCTCTCCTCTCAGGAACCATCAAGGCAGTGCATCATTTTGGCATTTTATTTAATTATTTTATGAAATTTTGACTGATAAAAATACTTAAGAGTGGTAAAAATATATAGATTAATTTTCTGGAAAAATTCATATATATTAATTTTTCGGAGCAATGAACAAGTTCTCTTATTCGGCAAATATTTATGCATCTAATTACTTTTCGGAGCGCTAAGGGTTAAATAAAAATCTTTGAACTTCAATCAACTAAATCATTCATTAAAACTAAATAATTTATGAAATTTAAATATCACTCTTTTATAAAAATTGGCGATTTTAGAACACTTCATAGTCCGTTTCAAAGAAGATATGCCAATTTTTTACCAGGATTTCTCAACAGTGATTGGCTTATGATTATGAAAATATTGATTGTTCTAATATTGATATGTAAAAACTGACAGATTTGATCGCAGAAGATAGAAAATATATTTATTGAACTTGAGTTAAGAGTTGAAGTGTCAAGAGTATTTCGCAGAATATGACTCCTTAGGGCACAAGGACTGTGTAAAATTTAAACTTCATAATTTTTTCATAAGAACATTTATTGACTGAATTCAAATAAAATATTTTCATTTACATCCTTTAAATGTTTTGAAAGTAAAAATAAAAATTGAATTTTACGATGAAATAGAGAAATTTTTGTTGAGTAATTCTTTAAGGTATTGTATAAATTACAAAAAAAATTTCTGCATTGCATATACAACTTCAATGCTGAGCGACTCTACATTAAATTTTCACATTCAAAAAAGATGTGCTTGGTTTCAGTAAAAAATGTTTTTATATTAATTGCAGTTTAATATTTCCACTCTAATATAATGTGCAAATTTTATGAACTCTGCCAGAAATTAGTAAGTAATACAATGAACAGAACTGTTTAAGGCCTACATAATAGTATGATTGAATTATATAACTATCAAAATCTGAAACTTTGATAGCTAAATATTTTGCAGAAAAAGCTAATAAGAGATCAAGTTACATAAAATAAATTTGAAAATTTTAGAGATCTTTTATACTGGCGAACTGCTGGTCACTAAAGGCGGCTAGTTTCTTAATAAAGATATTGCTAAGTGAACTATTGTAATATATACATATACATACATTTTTTCCCTTTTATGAGTATAGATAATAGCGATTTTCAAGAAAATTTATTCAGAAATATGAGATTGTTTAAATATTAGTAAATAAAACAGTTATAAATTCTCTTATATCTTACTTCTTTTTAAATGCATTTAATTCCGCTATTTATTTTTCTGATAAAAACAGTCTTACTTTTCTATTAATAATAGAATTAATTATCATTTATTTCAAGATATATGAATAAGATAAATGTATGTACAAGATCTCATAAATTCAAGATCAAATAAAATTTTTACAAAAATTATCACTATTCCATTATCACCAATTAGCCCTACCGAAAATGCAGCTATGCAAAACTAAACCCTCAAAACTAAACGTCACCCCTCTAGATGCGCGCCAAGTTTTCTTGCCAAAGGTCCGAATCCCAGTAAACCTACAATGCAATAGGGGTAGGGAATAATTTATGGAGCGCAAATGTTCTATTCCCAACTAACCAATTCTTTGACAAAAGAAGTTACCAAGTTTATTTTTACCACTGAATGGACACCCCTACTGCCCAGAAAAAATTATTTAATCCTTTGCACTCTGAAAGAAATGAGACGCAGGTTTCAAAGGAAGAAATGTTTGTGGAAGAAAGTGATAAATTAAATGAAAGTGAAAGTAATTTTTATAATTTAACCATTATGTCTATCATAAAATAATTTTTATATTTAAAAAATAAATATTTTTATTTATAAAGTGTACAAAAGTCAAGCAGATGACATTCAGCTTCCACATATCGCTGGGAATAATAAAGATGAATATGTATTTGTTCTCTACAAGGCACCATTTGACTAACACTTCCTAAAGTACAAAGCCGTAGCTTTGGCTGAAACGCCAACGGATGAGTCATAGGAAGTAGTTTGACGAGCAGTAGCTGACTGCAAGCTAGCAGGTGTGTAGAATGTCTTCAAACCGTTGATGGCAGCTTCCTATCTTCTATATTTCTTTCAGAAAACTACATATTTGACAGATATCGCATTTGTATTTTTCATAAATAGATATTTTTTTCAATAAGACAATGACTTTCATCTGTTCAATCTTCAACTACAAAGAAAATTATGATAATGGTTCAAAATTATCCATTTTTAAATTTCCCGAGAATGAAAAATTAAAAGCAAAATGAACTCACAAGCGCCCTCTGAAGGATTCCAAGCCAAGCAAAGGCTCAAGAGTAAGTACAGCTATTCAGTAACTTTCTTAAAAGATAATATTCAAATAATTTTCAATTTGAATTTATATTTGAATGTATAAATAACCTCTATTTTTAGCTTTCAGAATTGAATAATGTTATTAATAACAATTTGAATTGCTACTTTCATTTTTTTTTCAGATTAAAATTATGCTATTTCTTTTTAATTTATTAATAAATTGAAAGATTGATTCAATAATAATCTTGCATATCGTCACATAATTATAGACAAACATGTTTAGTATCAACATAACGCTTTCCTAAAGTACAATTTTAATTAGTTTTAATCTTTTTCTTGTTACAAGTTAATTTTATAAATTCGAAAATGTAAATTGTAATCTGATTTAATAAGAATTAAATCTTAATTAATCGTCAACACAATGTCCTATAATTTTAACTACAATTCTTAAGTGAGCTGTATAACCGAATATTAAATATATGTACACACATGATAAATCCCAAATCTCAATTTATTAATTTTGAAAGCATACATTAAAGAAAACAAAATTATAATGCAGTATTTTTTTAATTTGTTTACATTTATCTACATCTTAAAAATAATTGCATATATAATTTCAGCGTTAGTTAATTTAATTTATCTTCTATACTTCCCTAGGTCTGTAACCTGCATTTTAGAGATGAAGATGTTATAATATGGAATGTTTTCATGAAGAAAGTGGCTGTATTCTGATAATGTATTTTTATATAGTTTGTTGAAAATTATATATAATATAGTTAATTAGTGATGATATGTGCAGCTTGTAATATGACATGTATGCCTGTTATGTCCTTTCTGCATATACATTTGTAACTTACCTTGCATAAAATAATTTCATTGACACAGTTGAAGTTCATTCAACACTTTAGAATGTCCTGCTTTACTGCTTTTATCATGTATGCTTTACTTTTACCATGTAAAAATCTTTTTAAAATGAATTGACTTAAATTGTCTTATTCGTGATCTTTTCTATAAAATTTATTAGAAATTGTAATTATTGCACTCCAGAATATCTTTTAATTAGTTTTACATCTTGTGAGAGCTTTGCATACTTCGTGTAAAAAATCTTTAAATAAACTGGTTTAAAATGTCTTATTCACGACCATTTTTTTAAAGATTTATGAGAGAAATTATATAAATATTACACTCCAAGATATCTTTTGATTTGAGTTTTTCTTCTTATGAGATCTTGTATACTTCATGTAAAAATGATTTAAAATAAAATAGTTTAAACATTCTTATTCATGATCATTTCTTTTAAGATTTATGAACAAAGTTATACAGATATTGAACTTCAGAATATCCTTTAATTTGAGGAGGGTGGGGTTCCTTGTGAGAGCTTGCATACTTCATGCAAATGTTTTTAAATAAAATTGTTAAATTAACTTATACATGCTCATTTTTTTTAAAAGAGTGGAATAATATATAGTAATTCTCTAGAATATCCTTAAATTACAGTTTTATAGCTGCTTTCAAGTGATGCATTTTATACTTATTTCACAATATAATTGCAAGAATAAAATTTTAAAAATCTGATTTGAATTTTAAAAAGAATTGTAAAAATAAAAATTCTATATATTTAAATGAACCAGTATTTTATAACTACCAAACAATGTGTTTACTGTAGAGAAAACATGAAACTGCATCACTTTCCCCATTGGGTTGTTGATATCGGCAGACTACTTTGGATGATTCATTCTAGCTGTCTGGAGGCTGAACTTAGGAGGTGTTGATTTGACCCACAACTGCTATATTTGGCACGTACATAATTTGGAAGTTGAGAATGTATATCTTGGAACCTTTTTTTTTTTTTTTTTTTGAAATTTTAGTAAAATTTTTAGCGTATTAAAAATTAAACCGAATTTTGGGGGGTTTTCAGATAACTTCCTAACATATTATTGCAAAATAATAAATTATTCACCATTTTAAAATTAAAAAAAAAAATTCTTTTTAATGATACGAATTTGAAAGTTCTGCTACTGTATCTCGATTTTCAGCAATTTTTTAAAATTATTTTTCTTCTTGCTTAAATTCAAAATTCTTTAATTTCTGAATTTCAATCTTTTTCCATAATTTCGTCAAAATTTTAATATCTTTGTAGTTTATATGACGAACACAATGACTGAAGTCACAATACTTCGAAATTTGCGTGATAGCTGAACCGCACATTTATATTTTTATTAGCACTATGAGATAATTAAAGTAACACGAGATAATTTCGAGCAATTTTAACGGTATCGTGAATATAAAATTATATCCAAACAATTTAAAATTAAATATAAAAAATATTCCCTGTGAACCAGTCGATCGTCAGATAAACAATATTACTACTTTTAAATAAAAAGATGAAGAATGATTTGTAGTAATTATCAGATTGCGTTCATTTTAATTTAGGTATCTTAAAAGGTAAAAATAATGAAAGCTTATGTGTAAAAGATACTGTTAAATTAAGGAGTTACTCAAGCAATTCTGAAGGAGAATGCCTTAATAATCCAAATGGATAATACATGTCTAATAGCCTCAGAACCATACTAATATTGAAATGGAAATTTAATAAAAATCGTTATTTTTATAATTTACTGAAAAGAATTGCTTAAATTGTAGAAGGATCGCTTAAGAAAAATGCATAGTTTTAAATCAAAAAATGCTTGCTCAAGAAAGTAAAATTTGTTATAAAATTTGAATTTGTACGAATGTGCTAGTGACTAAGAGGGAAAAATCTTTAATTTAGAATTCTTTACAGACATTGCAAAACAAACAAATGTCAGAACAGAGAAATAATTTCGTATGAAATGCTATATTAGATTGTCTTTTTGTGGAGGAATCATATTTATATTCAGAGGCAAAAGGAAAGTTTTTTATTTAGATACGAATAAAGTTTTTCCTGCGGCTTCCATATTGTTAAAAAAAGGTTCACAGTCGACGAAAGCGCCCTCTACTGGTACGGATCCGAAAAGATCTGAGATAGCGCTTAGATAATTTGATTGGCAAAATGAGTAACAATTCAAAATACTTTCTAGTCCGCTAACAGACAGCTATAAAAGGTCGTGAGTTTCGGAAATATGCCAGAAACCTACCTAAAGTCAAATTTCCACTAGCCTCTTATTAGAAGAGGTTCAAAGAGTTTCCTAAACAAGATTAATTCTTGAGTTAGAGCCTCACCTAGAGACTGTAAACCATGAACCTATCCTGACATATAAAAGGAGAGGTAGGGAATCTCTTTTCGGAGAAAGACATGTAAACCGTGCTACTAAACTCAGATTTAGCTAAGATTTTGAAAAATGGTGTGGTGGTGAGTTGCTTCAGATGGCGCTGCTGTGCATCTTATTAATAATGTAAGAATTGACTCTACTCTTATGGTATTGAGGTAATCTAAGCTTTACACGTCATCCAAGCACAATCGATACAAAGCTGAATGCGTAGAATATTAATATATTACATTTATCCCTTTCACATATGTATTTACTTAATTTCCTAAATAGATGACATTTCCTATTTGGAACAATTATTATTTTAATTTTCAGAACAATGTAAGAATAGTGGAGATACTGAAGTGTTTTAAACTATTTCTGCATTTTAAATTACTTAATGCTTTCACTTAATTGCAGATATAAAATTAAAAATTTAGTAATCCGATGTACAAGTCAAATTCCCTATTGTATAAGAAAAGGTTAAAAAACACCAATGCATGCAACTTAGGGGGAAATACTCTTTTTTTTAATTATATTATTTATAGAGGAATATTAGTTTGCAATAGCTTCGAGGGAAAAATGTACCGAGTAGTTCAAGTTAAGAGATTTCGTAGCAATATGTTGAAAAGGTATATATGTAATACCTGTGTATGTCTCCATTTTTTCAGAGAAACGCATTGAAACATTTCAAAGTATGAATTGTAATTTTTTTCGTAACGAAGTTTCTCTTTCTTTGAAAATGATTTGGATAAAGAATATCAGAAGTAAAACTTTTCCTTAATATTACAGCAGGTTAATTTTATGTTACTAATAGTACGTAGGTTAACTAAAAAATTTTATTCAGTCTTCTCATTTTTAATTTTTTGTTGTAACAGCACCATGCGACCATCTCAAACCCCTCATTGAAACATTCTTTGCACTAACGGAAAAAAACACACTCGCACGCACACACACACACATACACATATATCTTTCGCTTCATAATAAATAAACTTATTTTCTTTGCTATCGTTTGAGGTATACTTATACTTCATTGAGGGCACAACACATGTCTGTTTATCTTTTGTTAGTTTCTGTATAAAGTTCTACAAATTCTTTTGCATTAAACAACATGCCTTGAAAAAAAGGGTCAACATCATGATTTTTAAGCTTTTTAGGATGGAAATCTTGGTTGATTATATTATTTATAGTTCCCATAGAAGTATTTAAAGATTTTGCAATTAATTTCTGCATTACAGATATTTATTTTTCCGTCACCAGTAATTGCACTTTAGAAATGTTTTACATTTTTTTCGTGCATTCGTTTAAAACCATATTTCTATGTAGAAGTAATGATTGAAATCTTTCCCCCTCTAATTCATTATGGTGTCTATTTTGTACTTAGAATTTCAATACAATGCATTTCACAACGTATACGAATTACGAAACAGAAATGTTTTTCTTTGTAAAATGTGAAAATATATTCTTTATTCTGCAATTTGTTTGCAAAGGGAATTTTAAAGAAAAAAAAATTAAAAGTAGCAAACATATTTTTTAGTAATAGAATGTTAATAAAAATTCTTATTATAAATTTTTTCAAAAATTCTTTATTAGAATATTTCTAATTATTTTTCAATATACTCAAGATAGTGTCGGCAGATGTTAAGTCAAATAATCAATGTGATTAATCGGAAAAGCAAGAGGAGACTAAACACAAGCAATACACTGGAAAATATTCCATGAAATTTAATTTAAATGAAGAATCAAATAAAAAAATCTAGGAAAATTGTTGAAATAAATCTTATACAATTTTTAGTTACCAAATGTTGCTTTTATTGTCTTTAAGCTACGGATAACTGTCTTTGGAACGTAAAAGAAAATGAGAAAAGTCGCGGACACAATGGAATGTTAGACTTCTCATTAGAGTCAGTTTCTGGTGATCTGAGCACCAATCTTGGAAATTGCCTTTATGAGAATTAATTCGCAGTGTTTTTAATGACAGAAAACAAAAATGCCATCGATTTTACCTTCCACATATTCTAAAGGATGATAAAATTCCTTGCCATTTTGATTTTTTTTCCTCAGGTTATTTGATTTTCCACTTCAATAATATCAAGATGTTTTCATAGTTTGAGATTATTTTGGTTTATTAAATATATATATGAGTATTCATTTCTGAATTGTTCTATTATTGTAACTTGTATTGTTTTAGTAAATTTGTCTTCATTGGTTTGTATTGCTTTTGTAATCAAAATGTATCTGAACATTACATTTTCCATGATCGTAAGGGAATAATTTTTAAAAACACCGTAGAACGTTTTATAAGCGATTAGCGAGAAATGTCCTGAATTTTTTTTTTTAAAAATTCCCCATTTTAACTTAAATTTTTCTATCCGTAAAGTCTATTTTTAGTTGCAAAATATTAGAAAAAGGCTTACAAATGCTACTCCTACTCTCTTTAAAAACTTATGCTTGATAATACCTACATACAAAACTTTATTACCTCCATACATAGAAGGTATTTGGGAGAAAGTAAATATGTAAATTTATCATAAGATAGCGATAGAATTATTAGAAAACTTTCTATGGTTCTAACGAATTTATTTTAGATCTTCAATGTTCAAACACTTGAGAACTGTTTTTTCAACTCAAGTTTCAACAAAGAGAAATGATTGTTCATCTGAATCAGTAGTCTTTTTTTTTTTTTTTTTTTTCTTTGAGGGTGGAGGGGGATTTTTTTTTAAGGATCAATAGGAATACTTAAAGTTTAAATTAAAATGGCACGAAATTAATTTAAAAAAATGTTTAAGTTTTGCAGATAAATAAATAGTAACGTTTAAATTCCAAAACGTTCCACTTTCAACCTACAAAATTGTATCTTTCTAATATCAGAATTTCGTGAAAGATATTGGCTGCAACGAAATTGCTTTCAACCATAAACAAATGGACATAAAGACGTTTGGATGCTGCTATTTTCTTTAAAAAATACAGTAATAAATATAATATTTTGTCATTGTAAACAGACGAGTTTAATTAAAGTTCGTTAAAAGAAAGTAAGCCAAAGCTTATTTTAATGAAAAACTGCATAAAAGTATTACTATACAAGGAGAGAAAAAACGTTGAATCACGAAAAAATTATTTCATGCATTTTTTTTTAATTTGAATAATTTTTCATCTTTTCATATTATTATTCTCACATTCCTTTTCAACAGTTTAATCCAGGTTGCAAAAAATAGAATGTATAAAAAATATATTCATTGAATTTTAAATTAAAAGTAAAGTCGACAAATGATGTTATAATTCAAGCACAAGCACGTTTGTAGATTCAGTGCTATAAAATGTACGTTTTTTAAGTCAGCAACACTGATTACAAGTCAGCATTTTCAATACGCTATTTAAATTCTTATTTTGCATAGAAACTTTTCTCAGTGCTTTTTTAATTATTTAGAGATCTCATAAATTTTTTTTACAATTGTTGTCGTTTACCATTTGTCCCAGACGAAACTTCGAATGAAAGGTAAAGAGAATAGAACTTGTTATATATATCGATAACCCTCTCAACCAAGCATTCATTAAAAAAAAAAATCTCAATTATAAGAAACGTTGAAAAATGCGTTTTGTTTTTCTCTTATTTGTGAAATTGGCGAAAACATGCCCCCTCCACGAATTGAGAAAATCTATGCACTTCTGAAAGCTTTCGATCATTGCTGCATATCTTATAAAGCATCTAAAGAAATAAATAAAATTTAGAATAGCGACATTTTAAGTCTTCCTGTCTCGATAGGATTCAAAATTTTTGCTAGTTTTTCCATTTAAAAATTATTAACTTTTGTTTTTAAAAATTAATTAAAATTTTAAAATATGATTTCATATTTTTACATAGGCATAACGTTTCCATTGATTACTGAGTACTCTTGTGTAAAATAAAAAATACGAAAGACTCGTTGCCTCTTAAAATCTAGTTAATAAATGAAATTAGGGAAGTGAAATGGAACACTGGAATCTTATTGAGCAATAGAAATTCGATTGCTTATAATTCCTCAACCGTTTACTGAAAATTATAAAATGCTACATGCATTCGAACTATTTGTTTGGAGAATTTATTTTAACATTCGAAATTTAGTGTTGGTATTCGAAAAAAAAAATGTTTAGTATGAGTAAATTTAAATATGGTAAAGATCCTTTGCACTGGAAAATATTTTTTTACACTTATAGAGAACCTCCTCCTACAGAGATAGGCAGCAATAATTTTATTATGCATTTAATCAGTTGCAGAATAACGAGCGGAGTATGGATCGTTTTTACGGACAGCAACTTTACCTTTAGCAAAGTCTTGAACACTTTGAATACTCAGATTCGCACCCTTTAAG